>VSMD01064753.1:0-10049 GCA_008750895.1 Mirza zaza | reverse complement strand
CCCCACAGGAACTCATAGCATGGAGGATCACTGTTGGGCACCAGTCGGTACTCCAGATACTTCTCCTGCACAAAATTTTTGGTGATGAGCTTCCTGGGCTCCCCGTAGATGAAGTGCTCCCTCCCATCATGCAGCCCCAACACATTCAGGAATTCCCATATCTCTTCCTCAGAGGCACGGTCGCCATTCATGAAGATCACGCTCAGAAGAGGCATCAGGAGCCCGTTCTTGGGGAAGCCGTCTTCGGTCTGGCTCCTGTCGCTGGAAAGGTGCAGCTTGCTGACGAGCTCATAGGAGCGACCTCTGGGATCCACCTCCTTCAGCTGAAGGCCAAACACCAGCTCCATGCGCAGAGTGGTTTTCCGGAGGATTTCGGGGAAGTGCTCCCTGTACCTTTTGGTGACAATCTTCAGCATGTCGGCCTTCATAATGGGCTCTTTCATTTTATACTTTTGCAGCACAAATTGCACCAACATGCTCACCTTCTTGGCCAGGGGATCTTTCGTCGACCTCTCAGAGGAGCGCGAGACCCTGGAGGAGCTTGGGCGTTCCCCATCTTGGCCCTGAGCACCTTGCTCAGCACGGGTGCCTGAAACAGCTGCAGCAGAAGAGCCGGTGGCTCGGGCTCTCCGAGACTTCCGAGGATTGCCTGCAGCAGGGGCGCTCTGGGAAGCACCCTCAGTAACAGCAGAGGAGGAGGATGGGGCCTCTTCTCCCCCTGCTGCGATGGCTTCAGCAGCCCCGAGACCTTGGGGTTCACCTCGAGCCTGGCGGCGTTTCTCACGGGCACGGAGCTTACTCTTGTGACCACGAGGCATGATGACGGCAGGCGAGAGGGCACAGGATATGGGCACCTGGAAGAAAAGGACCAGAGAGTGACAGCCCCTTCAGCAAGGAGATACCACCTGGGCTTTAAGGAGGGCCTGTGCGGGTGTCCTTGAGGACACTACTCAGGACTCCCCTTCTCCTGGCCAGCTTGTGCTCTGAAGACCCTGTGGAGCAGGTTGGAGTGTGCCTTGGGCTGCAGCCTGCCGGCCCTGCCTGGCACCACTCTTCTCCCACCAAGATCCTCCTTCTCTGTTTCTTCTACAGACAGATTGAGGGGGCCTCTGCCTGACATCTATGTCTGGGCCCTCCGGGGCTGAAACTGGAAGGGATTCTGAGGTGCCCCTGCCTATATGGGCGGGGTGGTACCCACACTCTTCTCAGTGTCCTCACTGTGACTCCTGGCCCAGCCTGTAAATCACCCTCTGCTCAACTGAGGCCCCTCCCATCAGGTCAGGGTTCTCACCTTCCTGAGACCTCCCCGAAGCATAAGCAAGCATGAGTCACCTCCTGCCATCCCTGTTCATGGCCTCGCTGGATTGGTGCAGGGTGGAGACATTCTGTGTTGGCCCCACGGTTCAGTTATGGGGTGCATGAGGATCCCCTCAGTTCTTAGAATCCTAACTGTGACTCCTAGCAAGAGCTTAGAAACCTCCACCAGCCGACTTAAAGCTGTGTCACCATCTCCCTGAGATGCCCTGGGCGGAAATGAGTGCTACTCATCACGTCAAAGTGCCCAGGTCTCCCACGTGGGATAGTTTGGGTGGGCTCTATGTGAAGCACACACATCTCATTCAGTGTCTCACCTTGATCGCTATTAGGAACTACTGTTTTTCCCAGCAAACAAGAGGTACCCATAAAATAAGCCCTAGCATGATTTCTAAGCATTTGCACAATAGAAGCCCTACCCCGAAAATAAGACCTAGTGTGAAGCCTCAGGCTAAGTGCTTTCTTTTAGCTTATGTATATTGCTTGTTTTTAGGAAGTTGGTTTGAGTGGGCTGATCCCAGTAAATTTTAGGATGAAACAAAAGGGCAAGCACATGGGCACAAGGGTCCAACCAATCAACGTAAAGGGCAAGCACGTGGACAGGTTATGCACCTAGGTATAAAGGGCTCCGTTCTACAGTGCGTGGGGTCTTTGTCCTAATAGAGGCCGCCGTATTGGTGCTCTGGGACTTAGACCCTAGCTCGAGCTAGTCAATAAAACTCCTTTTGATGATTTCAGCCTCAGTGACCCTGTCTCTTTGTTCTGTGGTCCTACGGTTTCCCATTCTAACATTTGGGGGCTCGTCCAGGATCTCGCTGACCTCTGAACAAAATTCAGGACTGAGGGAGGAGTAAATAGAGACTAGGTTTTCTGGAGTACCCCGAGTAGTCAGGGCCGACAAGGGACCTAGGCGGACGCACTGGTGTGTCGTCGGTCGGGGTCGGAAGGAGATGTCCTCTGACCCCAGGAAATCCCTACGGCTGACCTAGGAGCTGGAGGCTCGGTCAGAAGGGAGTCGGGGAAGAAGTACGGACTAGGTTGGTAATTGTTTTTGTCTTTCATGTTTGTCTGTGTCGTTTGGAATCCTTGATTGAATGTTCGTGTCGTCCTCTGTCATTAATAACCTTTTTTTTTCCCCTTGAATGGCTTGTAAGAACCAATCACAAGGGAAGCTAAAACAGGATCTGACCAGGCCAAGTGTTGCTGCCCATTTTTGTGAGAAGCAGCAGCAGCGGGCAGTAGGTGAAAAAGAGACTGCCAGTGACATCCTCTATATGGCAGCGCGTAATCAGACGAACTAATTTTACTTGTGCTCTTAGATCTTCCAGGTGTACCTCGTGTCCCTCCCCTCCGCAGGCATGGGACAGACCCGCTCAACACCCTTGTCCATCTTGGTAGGCCATTTTAAGGATGTGAGGGCAAGGGCACATAGTCTTTCCCTGGAGGTAAAGAAAGGAAAGTTCATTACCCCTTGCGAGGCAGAGTGGCCGACCTTTGGGGTGGGATGGCCATGGGAAGGGTCATTTGACACCTGGCTCACTGAAAAGGTACAGGAGGTAGTCTTTGGCCGTCACGGCCACCCGGACCAGGTCCCCTATATCATGGTTTGGCAGGGTCTGGCCCAGGACCCGCCGTCGTGGCTAAAGACAATTCTGCCCGCCCCTAAGGAAAAGGCCAAAATTATGGTAACAAAAGGAGCAAGAAAAAAGGAGGGGCAAAAGCCACAACCCACCAGATTACCCCCGAGGGATCACCCCCCTTCCTGCCGGATTCCAATCATTCCAATCTATATCTGGACCTTGTAGATTTGGAGTGGAATTCGCCCCTGCCCTACAATCCTGAGGCGGCTCCACCGGCCCAGGGTGCTGCGGGGCTTCCGGTAGAGGGTGAGGGGCCTCCGGTAAAAGGCCCAGCCTATGGCACCCGGCAGCGAACTGGTCGGACTCCAGATCCAAAGCCAATAAAGGCGCTCCCTTTACGGGCGGTGGGACCCCCTGGGGCGGATGGAGAGCAGGCGTATCAATACTGGCCCTTCTCCACTAGTGATCTCTACAATTGGAAATCCCAAAATGCAAATTTTTCTGAAAATCTGAGGGATTTAATTAACCTTTTAGATTCTGTCTTTTTCACTCACCAGCCCACATGGGATGGCTGCCAACAGTTGCTTTAACGTTCTTTTTACAACACAGGAAAGAGAGAATTCAAGGAGAAGCACGGAAGCTTGTCTCAGGGGAAGACGGCAGACCCACCATCAACCCACAGGTCATTGACCAAACCTTCCCCACTCAAATGACCACCCTGGGACTATAATGAGGTTGAAGGTAGGGAGCGTCTCCGGGTCTACCACCAGACTGATGGCCGGTCTCCGGGCAGTAGCACGAAAGCCGAGAAATTTGGCTAAGGTAGGAGATGTCCGTCAGGGGCCTGAGGAAAGTCCGGCAGCTTACCTAGAGAGAATTATGGAAGCCTTTCGGCAGTACACTCTGATAGATCCTGCTAGCTGCTGGGGGGCGGGGGGGGGGGGGGGGGGGGGGGGGGGGGGCGTCAGCTAGGGGCAAGAGGCAGAAAGCAATCCCAAAGAGGAAGGCTAGAGAAGGATCAATGCGCCAACTGCAAAGAGCATGGACATTGGGCTAGAGACTGCCCCAAGAAGAAGGGGGGACGGCACAGGCACAGATCCCCTGAAAAGGTCATGCTGATGGGACAGGTGGAGGATGAGTAGGGAGAACGGGGCTCGGTCCCCCTCCCTGAGCCCAGGGTAACTTTACAAGTGGAAGGGAGCCCAGTCAGTTTCCTGGTAGACACAGGGGCAGAACATTCGAGGGGGCAACTGGATCTAAGCCCTACCGATGAACTACCCGGTGAAAGTTAGACTTGAGTTCAGGGCAAGTGAGTCATGCCTTCATGGTCATTCCAGAATGCCCTACCCCATTATTAGGAAGAGACATACTCACGCAGGTGCTAGGACCTTGGAGGCGACCAGTGGCGTACCTGTCCAAAAAGCTAGATCCAGTAGCGGCAGGGTGGCCGGCATGCTTGGGAATAATCTCGGCTACTGCCTTGTTGGTCAAAGACGCCAATAAGCTCACCGTGGGTCAGCATTTGCAGATTACCACCCCTCACGCCATAGAGGGGATCCTGAAGCAGCCACCAGGATGATGGATTACAAATGCGAGGCTGACTCACTACCAGAGGCTTCTGTTGGATACTCCTCGCATTGAGTTCCAGACTTCTGCCATCCTGAATCCAGCCACGCTTCTGCCAGATCCCAAGCCCGAAACGCCTGAGCATAGTTGCCTCAAAATCCTGGCCGAGACCCAGAAAGACCTAAAAGACTGCCCTCTTCCAAACAGCGACCTGACCTGGTTTACCGATGGGAGCAGCTTCGTCAGAGACGGACGCAGGTACTCGGGGGCGGCCATAGTAGATGAGCAAGGCAAGCTTGTCAACACGCCTTCCACAGGGGACCTCGGCCCAGAAGGCAGAACTGGTGGCATTGACAGAAGCCCTCCGCCGGGCCCAAGGAAAGAGGCTGACTGTATACACCGACAGTGACTATGCCTTTGGGATAGTACACATACATGGGGCTCTCTATAAACAGAGAGGTGTTTCATCATGGCGGAGGGCAGAAAAATCAAACATAAGCCTGAAATACTTCAGCTGCTAGAAGCCATTTTGTTGCCAAAAGCAGTGGCAGTAGTCCACATTCAGGGACACCAGAAGGGGGACTCTCTTGAAGCCCGGGGCAACCGGGCTGCAGACGCTGAGGCAAAAAGGGCTTTGGGGGAACCAGCACTAACGGATGTTCTATATTTGAGCTTGCCACCTCCTGGGATGGGAAAGATGCCCCCCCCAACCGGATTATTCCAGCACGGACATAAACTAGGCCAAAGAAAAACTGCAGGCGACACAGAGTAAGGACGGCTGGTTCCAAGATAGAGAGCACCGCATAGTAGTTTCTGAAACTCTGGGGAACCACCTATTGGACACTTGCACCAGAGAACGCATCTCGGGGGAAAAAAAAAGGAGATGCTACAGTTGCTGGACACTGCACAACTCAGATTCAAGTCACAAGGAAAGATAGCAGAAGACATTGTCCAGAACTGCCGTGTCTGCCAGGTCGTGCAGCCGGGGAGGATCAGAGGGACCCATGCAGGTACCAGGGAGCGAGGGAGGCAACCAGGATTATTTTGGGAAATAGACTTCACAGAAGTAAGACCAGGAATATATGGGTACAGATATTTATTGGTCATGGTAGACACTTTCTCAGAGTGGGTGGAAGCTTTTCCTACTAAAGGAGAGACTGCCCCAATAGTTGCAAAGAAAATATTGGAAGAAATAATTCCCAGATATGGGCTGCCGGAGAGCATAGGGTCTGACAATGGGCCAGCCTTCACAAGTCAAGTCAGTCAAGGGCTAGCCCGGGCACTGGGGTTGGATTGGAAGTTACATTGTGCATATAATCCCCAGAGCTCAGGGCAGGTAGAAAGAATGAACAGAACCCTAAAGGAGACTTTGACTAAACTGGTCCTAGAGACTGGCGAGGACTGGGTGACCCTCCTTCCCTTTGCCCTGTACTGAGCCTGGAACACCCCATACTATTTAGGCTTAACCCCCTTTGAGATTGTGTACGGTACCCCTCCACCTGTAATCCCCAAGATGAGCTCTGAGGCTCTCCCGGAGCACCCTAGAGAGGTACTGCGGCTGTGCAGGCAACATGGCCACAGCCAAGTATGGCCGGCCCTCCAGGCCACCTACCAGACAACTGGGCCAAGAAGCGAGAGTAATAAACACCTGCATCACCATCATCAGCCAGGGGATTGGGTATGGGTGAAACGGCATAACAGTAAAACCCTAGAGCCTAAATGGAAAGGACCCTTTCAAATAATTCTTGTTACCCCCACTGCACTTAAGGTTGACAGAGTGGCAACTTGGATACACCACTCCCATGTGAGACCTGCCAGTGAGGACGACCAGGAGCGGCAGCAGGACCAGTGGAAGGCAACAGCAGATCCGAAAAACCCATTAAAGACCAGACTGACCCGTGTGACAGCCGCAGGCCAGAGCTCTGCCAGGAAAAAAGGTTAGATGGGACTGCTAACTCAAATCTTCGTCAGACTGCTGGTCATCCTTCTGGGACTTGGACTTGGGGTTGTGGCTCCTAAGAACTGGATTAAACTGCAAAGATGTGCCCTGGTAATGTTTTTTGTTTGCTACATAGGCTGTTTGTGGGCATATTGTTCCTGGAAAGGGTCTCTACAGCTGTAGCCATTGACTCAAATCCCCATATGCCCTATAACCTCATGTGGAAAATTACTAACTTAGAAACCCATAAAGTTTATAATAAGACTTCAGGAACGGCCCTACTGAACACCTGGTGGCCAGACCTGTATTTCAACCTAGAAAGAATTAGCCCTCTAGAAGAGATAGAAGGGGAAAAGTGGGGGCAGTACCAGAGGCGAGTGTCCATGAGCCACAATGGGTTTTATGCATGTCTGGGGTTTTAGAACAGGAGAGATGAGCTGCGCACGTGGGGGGATCCAGTCTCTCTACTGTGCAGACTAGAGGTGTGTGACCACCAATGATAGAGAATGGAGATGGCAGGTACAACCTCTTTTTATCGAAATGTCTTATGTCCAGCCATGCTCACGAACCAGGTATGCCCCTAACTGTAACCTGATACGGGTGAGGTTCACAGATAAAGAGAGCCTTTTACAGCAATAACCTTGGCCACTCTTTTTGGCCTGGGGGCAATAGGAGCAGGGACAGGTATCTCATCCTTGGCAATGCAACATAAGGGGTTCAGTAGCTTAAGGGCCGCAATAGATAAAGACATAGCCAGAATAGAAGAGTCCATCTCCCATTTAGAAAAATCCCTAACTTCACTGTCTGAGGTGGTGCTGCAGAACTGGAGGGGGCTGGACTTAGTATTCCTCCAGCAGGGGGCGCTATCTGCGGCCCTAGGAGAAGAGTGCTGCTTCTGTGCAGACCACACTGGGGTAGTTAGAGAGTCTATGCTAAGGTCAGGGAGGGACTTGCACGACGGAAACGAGAGCATGAACAACAACAAGAATGGTTTAAATCATGGTTTAATAGCTCCCTCTGGTTAACTACATTGTTGCCCACACTATTAGGTCCACTCATTGTGCTCCTCCGAATTCTCACTTTGGGACCATGTGTATTAAATAGGTTAAGAGCTTTCATTAAAGAGCGGATAAGTACTGTTCAGTTAATGGTATTGCGGCAGCAATATCAAAGCCTTGGGCGTGACTGTGTAGAGATGCAAGAAGTTAGAGACCCCGAAGACGAGCAAGAATGCTCTTAAGGACCAAAAGAAGGGGGGAATGTGAAGCCTCAGGCTAAGTGCTTTCTTTTAGCTTATGTATATTGCTTGTTTTTAGGAAGTTGGTTTCAGTGGGCTGATCCCAGTAAATTTAAGGATGAAACAAAAGGGCAAGCTCATGGGCACAAGGGGCCAACCAATCAATGTAAAGGTCAAGCACGTGAGCACAAGAGGCCAACCAATCAATGTAAAGGGCAAGCTCGTGGACAGGTTCTGACCTAGGGTATAAAGGGCTCCGTTCTACAGTTCGTGGGGTCTTTGTCCCAATAGAGGCCGCCGTATTGGTGCTCTGGGACTTAGACCCTAGCTCGAGCTAGTCAATAAAACTCCTTTTGATGATTTCAGCCTCAGTGACCCTGTCTCTTTGTTCTGTGGTCCTACAGTTTCCCGCTCTAACACAGTGATGGGCATGGCTATGCCTCGTATCTTCACAACCCATGCATTTCCTCGCGGAGCGGTGAAGACGAGCAGCCCTTCTCATCTGCCCCATGAGAGCTCTACTGCTCAACTTGAGAGACTGGGGCTAATGGTTCTAAAGGAAACAGAGTCGCAAGAAATTCAGGATGGAATTCGGGGTTTAGAGAGTTATGATGACGTTCCAGAAGAAAACGACTTAACTATATTTGCATAAATGTAGATTGTTGTACCCTTCTTAAAAAAAATAACACATCCCCTGAAAATAAGTCCTAGGGTGTCTTCTTGAGGAAAAAAAAATATAAGACCCTGTCTAATCTTCGGGGTAAGATTGTAAGCCTCTTCCCTCTGACCAACAGGGCTTCACCCATTCATGCAAATGATCCAATTCGCTGAGACGCCACTGTCCTGTCAGGAAATGAGAGGCCACCTCAGCTCTGCCCACGGCTTCCCAGGGTAACAGCAGAGGTGAGACTTTATGCAGCCTCCTCTGTTCTGGAGTGGTTGTTTTCCTCATGCGGGATTTTTACTTTCACTCCCAACAGGGCCTGGGATGCCTCTGTCTGCTGACCTGGGGCAAACAGTCCTTAAACCAGAACCCTGATCTAGTGAAACGCTGCAGGCTGAAGTCAGCGGGCACCTGAGCCTGTCAGGTCTGACCTGTCCTCCCTGGGGTGAGGCTTGGGGTAGCCCTCTCCACTGGGGGCTGAGAGGTCCCCATTTCCTAAATCAGGATCTTCACCCTCTGGCCAAGCACCGTGGCTCATGTCTGTAATCCTTGCACTTGGGAGGCCGAGTAGGGAGGTTCCTCTGAGCTCAGGAGTTTGGCACAGCCTAAGAAAGAGTGAGGCCCTGTCTCTACCAAAAAGTAGAAAAAAAGAATAAGCCGGGCTTGATGGCTTGTTTCTGTAGTCCCAGTTACTTGGGAGGCTGACACAGGAGGATCGCAGGAGTGAGGAGTTTGAGGTTGTTGTGAGCTAGGCTGACGCCACAGCACTCTAGCTGGGGCAACAGGGTGAGAAACGCTCTCAGAAAAAACAAACAAAGAAACAAAAAACATGTTCATCTTGATCCCTGACCACTCCTGGGACTCCATCCTCAACTGACTTGAGACTACGTTCTTGACAACAAGGTCCTTCCTTAAATGGGACCTGAAGAGGTGGAAGCTGGCCCAGCGAGTTGGCTCACGCCTGTAATCCTAGCACTATGGGAGGCCGAGGCAGGAGTTTACTTGAGGTCAGGAGTTCGAGACCAGCCTGATCAAGAGCTAGACCCCCGTCTCTACTAAAAATACAAAAATTAACCAACCATGGTAGCATGTGCCTATAGTTTCAGATACTGCAGAGGCTGAGGCAGGAGGATCGCTTGAGCCCAGGAGTTTGAGGTTGCTGTGAGCTAGGCTGATGCCGCAGAACTGGACTCAAGCCAACAGAGCGAAACTCTGTCTCAAAAAAAAAAAAAACAAGAATTGGAGGTTCAGGGTAAGCCACATCCCGTCAAGGCCGTTTCGCGTCTAAAAGGCAGGACGGAAAAGGGGGGACTCGATGGGACCCCACTGTTCCCCACCAGAGTTCTGAATTCGACTTATGGCAGGACTTTCAACTGCCCACTTAACTGACCTGAGGCGCTCCGCCCAGACCAGTGCCCTCATTCTGCAAGCTGCTAGAGGGAGTCAGGGCTCCGCAGCTGGAGGCAGGAACCCCACCAGCAGCTACCCCACCCAGGGCTCCCCGTTCTCACAGCAGGCCCGGCTCTGGCGGCCCCTCTTGGGGGGGGTCCCCTTGTTAGCATTCGGGCTTCCTCACTTCTACTGGGGCCTAGGTCTCCCTCCCTCTCCCTCTGAAGAACTGCGGCCACGCTTTTACTCCCAGCCCCCTCCCCGGAACCCGGACCCCGGACCCCGCGGGGCAGAAGTCAGCATCACAGCTCCGGGGCCGCCTGGGCTGGGGTCGGGGAAGGGAGCGCCGGGTGCGGGGCG
>VSMD01064751.1:0-14694 GCA_008750895.1 Mirza zaza | reverse complement strand
TCAGGAGTTCGAGACCAGCCTGAGCAAGAGCGAGACCCCATCACTACTATAAATAGAAAGAAATTAATTGGCCAACTAATATATATATAAAAAAATTAGCCAGGCATGGTGGCACATGCCTGTAGTCCCAGCTACTTGGGAGGCTGAGGCAGCAGGATTGCTTGAGCCCAGGAGTTTGAGGTTGCTATGAGCTAGGCTGACGCCACGGCACTCACTCTAGCCTGGGCAATAAAGTGAGACTCTGTCTCAAAAAAAAAAAAAAAAAACTAGATCAAATTGCGAATTAGGAGTTTTCCTTCTTTATATATAGAATCACACTTTTCCGACCTGCCTGTTTCTCACCTCAACTTCCACTCCCCATAGGCAGTCAGTACCCTCTTGGTCTAATTTAGTGGTGCTGAAATTTGACTAAGAATCAGAATAATCTGGAAAGCTTTTACAAATACTAGGCAATTCTCATTATCAGCAAGGTTTGGGGGACTATGGCCCAATAACACTCAAGAATCAGTGATAAAATGTAGGTTTAAAGGTTATCTGGTGGGACAAAATGACAAAGAGTTGTAGAGGTATGCAACTAACATCACAAAATGTTACTTGTTTAAAAAACAAGCATAGAAGAAGGAAAAGAGTCCAGAAGAGGGGATAAAAGGCTCTTAGTCCCTTATATTTTAAGATGATATTTGACAAAAAGTTACAGTGGATTTTCTTTAACATGTAAGTTGCAAATAACTTTTAACTTCAGTAGAACCTATCCTTCTAAAAAAAATCTCATATAGAAAAAATACACAAAACAAAACAAAGAGCAGTAACCTGGCTAGTGCTGGGAGCCAAGGGATGCTCTGTCCATTCACCACCCCCCTCTTCCATTGTGGGGGCCCATGAACAGTTCCTTGGAACCCTTAGGGAATCATGGGCAACATTCTTAAAACCACTGGCTTAACCAAACCCTATAAATGACCAGAAGCTCTCTGCGGATGCAGCAGTAGATCTCATCAACCAACAGCTACTCTACTGATCCAACAGCAGCTCTCAGAGTGGTGCCATCAGAAAGCCACACTGCCATACTCACCGCTTGGTGTAAAGATTTGCTTCTTCTACCAGACACTGATCCCCATTCCATACCCACTTCATGGCTTCTGTTTAATAAGGACTTCTGCAGCATCATGGATTTTTCACATTGTTTTCTCTCTGTCTCCTGTCTTTCTTGGTATGTCTCACATTCAGGTGCCCAAACCATCTGATTGGGTCACCCACTCACCATTCAGTAAAGTGTGTCTTTTGGGGCAGAACTCTTATGTCAAGTTATCTTACAGGTTATAAGGCCAACTTATAGATAATCGGGTACCTTCAAGTCAGTTGCCACTCCCTAGAATATTTTGTTAATGGTGCCAGGGTAATGAGGCCACAGGAAATAAACTATCATGACATATTCATCAGGAACCATTCTATGATACTTTTTTTGAAAGCAGGTTGTGTGTGGCAGGTTCTCATGTCATCGGGACAGTATGTTAGGGTATCAGCATCAATAAGTCAATATAAATTTAAACCACAATATATAACAAATAATTATAATCAAGTTGCAAATCCAGCCTTATCTGAGCTTACCAAATTACCAAATTTGGGTGAAAGGATCAAGATGGGAGAAAAAAACATAGAAGAATAATTGTGAGTTTTTAAATGGATAGAGATTTCTCCCATTTTAAGTCACCAGTACAAGATGACTAGCTTTTTAAATATGTATTTATTTTTTTTAAATAAAAGGAATCTCTCTCCATTTATTTCTACTCTTTCTTACATTAGGAAAATCTGACTTCATTTTTGAAATGAAAAAAAGAATTGCAAACACACATTATGAAATATGAAGAATCTTGGGACTCACTGACCACTTCAGTGATTATGAAAACTGTAAACTATTTTTAAAAGCAGATTTTTCACTGTTCTTCATTAAGGTCTGATTACCTCGCCCATTAGCATTTGGCTCTTTTATTATTATGATTGTGAAATACTGTATATGTTGCCACTAATGGATAAAGAAAGTTGACATGGTTATCTTGATTAACTCATCAATAATCATTTGGAATAATTTTTCTTCATTCAGTGAATGGATCATTCACATGCCCTATAATAACTGTGTACATTGAGGTGGATGAAATTAGCATAAAATTATCTACCCCAGAGAGCTTAGTTTCTCCTTGTAACACCACGAAAAGTTAGTTCAGACTAACATTTGAAGGCTTCATTAAGTGAGTAAGAAAAAGGAATATGATTCCTTGGCCATTTTCTCCGTAATGCCATCATATTTACAGTATAATATATATGATGTCTTTAGTTTCATTTTTAGGGTCACACACTTAAAAGAGCAAGATTAGAAGTGCAATAGTATTCCTAAATCTGCCTTCTTACTACTTAATTTTGACAAGGGAAAAATATCACGAAGGTCTTATAAAATAACGTAATAGTGACTCCCTCTAAATAGAAAATTGCAAAAGCATATTATTCCACATTCTTCTTCTTCTGATAAAGAAGAAGAAAGAAAATGGTGGCTTTTCAAATCCCATTCTTAGAATAAAGTTGAAATTTTAGGTGAGTTTTATATAGTTTGGGATTTGTGTCTGAGCTACTGCCAGGACAACTTAGAAACACAAAACTTTGGTTCTAGAGGGTTTCTTATAGATCGACTGATCTAATCCAGATCAGAAAACTGAGAGACTATATAATTTACCCAAAGTCCTGTATTCTGTAAACAAAACAGGACCTCTTACTCAGATCTTCAGACTTAAGTCCAGTAATTGCTTTCTAAAATCCCAAGACATCATTATCACAAATATCCTAAATTTAGCATGAATCCAGACACAAAGAGAGTATGGAAAAGGTAGCTGAGGAAGATAGAAACTTCCAGATTATTTTTCCCCCTGAATTAAAGCAAGTGATCTCTCCTTAACCAGGGTGAGGAATGTATTAATCCTTGTTGGTCTCTGTTCTCTTTCAGGAACTGAGACAATGAATCCAGATATTGTCTTATCTCATGAAGGCCTTGGCATTGTGAATTGATTTGTTTTCAGGCACAGGCAAGCATATCAATACTAAAATATTCTATAGGATTTGATTTCTGGTTATCCTCCTGGTCAGGGTTTACTTCTGGTGATTGAGATAAATGATAACCAGTCAAGGAACACTGGTTCAGTTCCTCTATGGTCAAACTAAGTTTTCACGGAAATTCAGTCCCATAATCAGACTGAAATTTGAACTCTGAGTAGGTGTCTCGCAAACAGATGCCCTAATTTACAACTTAGAAAAAATGTGAGTGGATCAGTGACTGACAAATAACTTGGCATTACAGGGTAATTGACAGTAATCTAGATGATTTTAAATATAGCTATATACTGATACCTTTGGGAATTTGGAACCATTCCATAAAATCCCTAATACTGGGACTTACAGGCAAATGATGTCAAGAGAAACATAATGTGAGCTACATATATAATTTTAAATTTGCTAGTTACTTTATTTTAAAAGGTAAAAGAAATATATGAAATTAATTTTAGTAACATATTTTATTTAGAGCAATATGTCCAAAATATTATAAGTTCAACATGTAATCAACATAAAACATTATTGAGATATTTATATTCTCTTATTTGAGCTAAATCTTTAAAATTTAATGTGGAGTTTGTATGCACAAAATATCTCAATTTATATGCTGAGAAATACTTTATCTGATTTAGATTTCATAAAATTTGAGTTAAAAATAGATTTTTATACTCAATTATTCAAAACACACTTAAAAGTTTTCCAATCATTGAATCAAGTATCCAAAAATCATTTTACTTTTATATTTTCATTCACAATGACAAAAGTGGTTCTTTTTTAAAGAAGATTTGCCTTTGACTTTAAAGCAAAAGCATCATCAGTTTCAAAACTACAACTGTCTAAAAAGTTAAGTGAATTCACTCTCTCCTGTGTCCACTCAAGATTAACAACAAAATTTTAAAGTATTTACTAAATTGAAATACAACTATAAACTTATCAATATTAACAAAGTTTTCAAATTTTCCTTGTACTTTGACAGCCAAATTTCATGAAAATATTCTACACATTTATTCATATTATAAAAATATAAAATCACTATTATTGATTTATATTATGAAATGTTTCAATTTCAATATAAATTGCTCTATCTGTCTAGCTAGGTCACAAATAAGTTTTCCCTTTCCTTGAAGCTTTAAATTTAGCTCATTCATATGCAGTATAATATCAGTAAAAAAATGTAAATAAAACTGCCATTTTTATATTTGATAATTGAATATTTGGCAAGCATTCCTTTTTGTTTCAAGAAAATCAGAGTTAACAATGCAGTAAATCTGTAAAGCTCTTCCACAACTCAACCAACAAGCATTGCCAAGGAACACAAGATTATTAAATTTATTGTCTTCTATTTCTTTCAACAGTTCTATAAACTGCTGATGACTAATAACATTAGCACATATATATTAAAGAATTTTGACAACTACATCATAACACCTTCATAGAGTCTGTACAAGAAAACTGAGCACAAATATTTTCAATATATAATCATATATTTCATATAAGGGAAACATCAGTCACTTATTTTAAAATTCCAATAAATTCTATTTCAACCTAACACCCAGCACCATTTGTTGAATACAGATTGTTATCCCCTATGTATGTTTTTGTCTGCTTTGTTAAATAGTAGATGACAATATGAGGATGATTTTATATCTGGGTTCTCAGTGCTGTTCCAACGGTCTCTGTTCTTGTGCCAGTACCATGCTGTTTTGGTTATATAGCCTTGTAGTAGAGTTTAAAGCAGGTGTCCTCAAACTACGGCCCGTGGGCCACATGCGGGGGTTTTTGCCCATTTGTTTTTTTACTTCAAAATAAGATATGTGCAGTGTGCATAGGAATTTCTTCATAGTTTTTTTTTAAGCTATATTCTGGCCCTCCAACGGTCTGAGGGACAGTAAACTGGCCCCCTGTTTAAAAAGTTTGAGGACCCCTGGCTTAAAGTCTGGTAGACTGATATCTCCCAATTTGTTCTTTTTGCCCAAGACTGCTTTGACTATACAAGGTTTTCTCTGGTTCCATATGAAGCATAGAATTATTCTTTCTAGATCTGTAAAGAATGATGATGGTATTTTAATAGGGATTGCATTAATTCTGTAGATCACTTAAATTAGTATGGACATTTTAACAATATTGATTCTGCCAATCTATGAGCATGATAGGGTTTTCCATTTGTTTACATCTTCTACTATTTCTTTTCTCAGTGCTTTGTAGTTCTCCCTATGTAGATCTCTCACCTCCTTCATTAAATATATTCCTAGATATTTAATTTTCTTTGATGCTATTGTGAAAGGCATTGTGTATTTGGTTTGATTTTTGGCTTGCTTGTTATTGGTGTATATGAATGCCATTGATTTGTGTGCATTGATTTTGTATCCTGAGACTTTACTAAATTCATTCATCAATTACAGGAGTCTCTTGGTTGAAGTCTTGGGATTTTCTAGATGTAATATCATATCATCAGTGAAGAGTGAGAGTTTGACCTCTTCTGCCCCTATTTGAACACCCTTAATTCTCCTCTCTTGTCTGATTACTCTGGTAAGGACTTCCAGAACTATGTTGAATAGAAGTGGAGACAGTTGGCAACCTTGTCTGGTTCCAGTTTTTTCCCTGTTCAGTATGATATTGGCTGTGGGTTTATCATATATGGCTTTAATAATTTTAAGGTATGACCCATCTATGCCTATTTTGTTAAGAGGTTTTATCATAAAAGTGTGCTGGATTTTGACAAATGCTTTTTCTGCATCTATTGAGAGAATGATATGGTCTTTGTTATTGCTTTTATTTATGTGGTGAATTGCATTTATAGATTTGTATGTGTTGAACCAGCCTTGCATCTCCAGGATAAAGCCCACCTGGTCATGATGAATTTTTTTTTTTTGATGTGCTGTTGAATGAGGTGTGCTAAGATTTTGTTGAGGATTTTTACATCTATATTCATAAGGGATATTGGTCTATAGTTTTTCTTTTTTTGTTGTGTCCTTTTCTGGCTTTGGTATCAAGGTGATATTGGCTTTGTAGAGTTAGTTGGGGAGGATACCACCCTTCTCAATCTTGTGGAATAATTTCTGCAATATAGGTATGAGTTCTTCTTTGTAAGTTTGGTAAAATTCAGGTGTGAACCCATCTGGTCTGGGACATTTTTTGTTGGAAGATTTTTAATTGCTGCTCCAATTTCTGTGCTTGATATTGGTCTGTTCAGTAATTCTATTTCCTCCTGATTGAGCTTAGGGAGGTTGTATGGCCACTGCTAATCTGCCATTTTTTCCTGGCCCCCTCTCATTTATATTTTAAAATATATGTGCATACATTATGTATTATGTATGTAAATATATATTATATATGTATTGTTAGATATACAGTTCAGGCAATATTTTCACATGTTTCTTAACCCTTTAAATTGCTCCCTTTAATATGAGTGTTTTTATTTTCTTCTTTCTTGTTTTCTGTGTTTTGTATAATAAAAGAATAGTTCACGTTTTTATATTTTAAAATATATTTAAATATTAAATATATTTAAATTATATTTAAAATACATTTTTTAAAAATTTTAGTTGTTTCTTTTTTAAAAAGAAATCTCTATGGCAGTTTCTATAACTGCCATTCCTAGCTATTTCTAATTCACTTAGACCCCTATTCATGCAGGTAAATAATTTAACCATTTTCATACCTGAGTCCATTTAAGGGGTCAGTCCTGCACCCTCTCTGGCATTTTAAAATCATCAGACACAGGAGGATCATTTGAACCCAGGAATTCAAGACCAGCCTGGGCAACATAGTGAGGCGCTATCTCAAAAAAAATTATATAAAAATAAAATCAGATAAAATAAAACAAGTCTAAAAATATTTAGGTAGATATGTCCACAGTGTCATAACTACTCTGCTCTGGGGCAGGGTGGCTCATGCCTGTAATTCTAGCACTCTGAGGGACTGAGGAGGGAGGATCGCTTGAGCTCAAGAGGAGTTCAAGACCAGCCTGAGCAAGAGTGAGACCCCTATCTCTACTACAAATAGAAAAAATTAGCTGGGATTGCTTGAACCCAGGAGTTTGAGATTGCTGTGAGGTAGGTGGATGCCAAGGCATTCTAGCCCGGGCAACAGAGCGAGATTCTGTCTCTAAATAAATAAATAAATAAAACTCTGCTTTGAATGTCAAGGAGACTTTGAGAATTAAAGGTATAACAAGTCATTTCCCAGTAATCTGCCCCTCTCAGGCCTAGCTTGGGAAGTCAAAGCAAAGAATGTTTTAAAATGACTGAGTCCCCCAAATCCCATGAAGTCCCTGACCTCCCAGAACCCCAGTGTGATCTCCGCATTGGAGGAACCCAGTCCTGCTGAGCCTCACAGTCCTTGGGCCCCTCGGGCTGCCTCCCTCCTCCTCTGGCTCTCACTGTCACAGGTGGAAACTTCAATCTTCCTTTCCTGTCAGTGCTTCCTCTCATGACTGAAGTGAGTTTCTCAGCCAAAGGCCTCTGCTGCCATCTTAGCTGAGGCCTCAGAAACCAGTCAATGAGGACGTTTGTAGATAATAAAAGAAGCTATCACATCATCTGACAACAGGGTAACAGACCTCAAGGAGGTCATGGACCAGTTCAGAAAGAAAAAGACACACATGCGACCTGTCTTGGGGAACACTTACCCATAAAGAAGCACAGAATAGTGCAGAATAGGCTGGATTCTCTCATTGCTAAGGGAGATGAGATAAATGTGGGACTGGATCAATATCAGAAAGCTTTAACTGGGGGAACTGAAGCGAGCCTTATGTTCAGAAGGTTCTTACACCGAGCAATTTCAGAGAACCCAGGGATGTGCAGCTCAAAGTCCCTGCTCTCTGGATACTGACTGGCCAACTTTCCCAGAGAAATCATTCCTCCAAAAGCCACTATTAAATTGGAAACATTCACTGAAAGGCTTAACATATTTGGCCATCTGCCTGTAGTTATCACTAATTTTATTATTGAATGATTAGATTAGTTGACGGCCCACCTAGCTGGTATAGAGGAGGTGGAAGCATCTTGATGGAGAGAGGTTGAGTTGAGAACATGGGGCAAGTTCGGGCCAGAACGGCAAAAAGGCAGAAAGATGGCTTGGGACCCAGAGCAGGGGGAGAAGCCAAAAGACCAACAATGCCTGGAGAATGAGGCCAGCGACTAGTGGGCAAAGAGGAAAGGAAGGAAAAGCATGCCCCAGCCTGCGGGAGGCATTTGGAGTTCACAGGGCCACTCGTTCGCCACCCCAATTAAAGGCTTTCTGCTCCCTGTCTTGCCTTCCTGTGGTTTTCCCAGACAGAAGTGGCTTTGTTGCTGGTGAGCACCGGTGCCTGGAAGCAGCTGTGAGTGCGTGGACTTCCTGGTTGCAGCCTTTCTCCTCTGAATGCCTTGCTGGGACCTCTTGGTCTGGAGCCTTTTATCTCCCGTGTTTCATCTGATTCTCACTGAGTATATTCTGTAATTTGCTTTGTCAACTGCCGCTCCCAAGAAATCATTCCCTCTTGATCTTTCGTTCTTCAATCCCTTTTTTTGTTCTGCCCAAAACATAATTTTTAATTAATGTTTTAGCTTAAAATTTTACCAAAGTTCAAAAGTCAAATAGTCTAAAACGGTTATCACTAAAAAGAGAAGTTCCTTGCCTTTCCCACCCCACCCAGATGCAGCCACATTCATCTTTTCAATTTTTTTCCCTCTAATTTACCCCCAATTCTTTACATAATATAAATATTCTGTTACCACTTGATCCATCAATTTTAGACATTATCTATTGACTTCTTATGGCAGAGGAGGATGTTAGCACTCTCGAATACATTTTACCTTCCTCATCCTCCCAATGGGTTACATCATAATTTTGAGGTTAATCCATTTTCAATATTTTATTATCATGATTAAGTGAACACTGTTTGCTGCTAGTATACAACAATTATAGTAGCAAACTACGATTATAGTAGTATACTACGATTAACTGCATTCTTGTGAAATTGTTTCTTTCCTAGAGTTAATAATTACTTCATTTTTTTTTTTCATTTGCTTAGTTTAAAAATATGAACTGCTTCACAAATTTGTGTGACCCTTCTGGGCAAGGGCTATGTTGAGCTTCCATTTTTCTTTTCAGTCGTGGTACACGTGTGACCAAAGTAAGTGCTTCCAAGCTGCATTGAATCTTGATAGCTGTTTGCCTTTCATTCAAAATTCCATAAAGCTACTGGTCCTATTCGATGACAAAAATTACCCCACATCACAAGACCAACACTCAGCCCAATACATAACTGAGCTCTATAAATATTTCTATTAATAATTTTGTTTGTTGTCCATGATCTTGTGCTGTGTATAGCTCCTACCAACACCTTGGGATATTCTGTCATAAGCCAAGGTTTACTCACCAAAGTTTGGCACGATGATATAATGGCACACAGATGTCATATGCAGTGAAATGAGCCTTTTCCACTGACTCTCAAACATATTCCTGTATGAGGTGACTATAACCCTAGCACCTGGTAAGACTTGTAGACACCCTATCCTTTTTCCCTTGGAACTTTGCTCACTTACTCTAGTGATAGCCAACATTTACTTGAGTATCAGTCACCATCCAAAATCCTTGCTTATACTGACTCATTTAATCCTCACAACTGCTCTCAGATGCTGAGAATGTTCCTCAAAAGAGGAAGGAATCACAGGGATGAAATGTTAATAAAATTGGGTCATTCTCCAACTTATCAATCAGGAATTAATCAGTTGTGGAATAGATTTGGCTGTCCAAAACACAATGCTTAGAGAATAGTGGCTTGGACAAGTAAAGGTTTCTCTTTCTCATGCAACAAAAACTCCACTAGAAGGAATGCCAGGGTGGGCACACATTCCCCGTGGTGCCCTCAGACTCCCATCTTTCCACTCAGCCGTCCTTTGCATGTCTTCATGCCTGTTGCTTCACGGTCCAAGATGCCAGCCCCATCTCCGTCGTCACATCTGCAATCAGTCAGGGGGAAAGAGAAGAGAAAGCTCAAAATTGTCTGCTGGCCAAACACATCTCCTTTAACAAGAAAACAATAGTTTTTCCTAGATGCCTCATCCAGTGGCTTTCGCTTATGTCTCTTTGGCCTGAATGAGGTCACCTGGTTACTCCCTGTACTTACAAAGAAATCTGAGAACCGTAGGGGTATTTTTTAGGTCAGGCACATGACCATCCCAAATAGAACTGATTTCCTATGCGTAGGCTAGCTGCAGTGTCTTGAATGCTCTCAGATGTGGGTTAACAATCCCAATATATCATGGAAATGAGAAGAAAATCAGACTTTGTACAAATGATAGAATTGGGACTATTTTTATTTCAGAGTTACCTCAGTGTAAAAAGATTTTTAGACCTTCATTGTACTACAGGTCTAAATCCAATTTCCCGTATATAATCATATTTGTTATAATGCTTTTTTGTGCACTACGATATCACCAGATATTCTATACTAACAGGATTTCTGATAATGATCTTGCAAATCCTCATTATCCAAAAAGGTTCAAAATCTGTAAGTGTATCTAAACCCTCACGTACACAAAGACAAAAAAAAAAAAAGAAGAAGAAGAAGAAGTAGCGCCAAGCAGCCAGAATCAAGTAAGTAAAGAACATTCAGTAATAATCGGGATTAATTTTGAAGAAAACGATACTGTTGGGATTTTAGAAAGAATAAATAACTGACATAATGAAATATTTGCAGTATTTTTACCTATGCAAAGGGAGTTGTTTTCTCCCTTCAAGATGTGAAATATCTGTTACATACATATTAAATATAATTCTTGTAATTACAATGGGGAAGAAACCTTTAAACACTCTATGGTTCAAATTAAGTTTATCCCTCTATCATGATGTAATATAACTGCCCAAAAGTATTCTCTATAGAAAGCGACTTAATAAAAATATGCAAATACTAACTCTTTTAAAATAGAACTGGACAGCTAAAAATAAGGCAGTGGGTTTCATAAAAAATGGTTGCATTCCACTTCTGATTTTAATTTTTTTAGGTTGGGTGGGTTTTCACAGGAGTGTGCTTTAAGGAAGAACTCAAGGTCTCCATTTTCTGTGCAAGTGTGCCTCTTCTGTGCCACAAACACCCCCAGTCCGAAATTCCTTCTCTGCCTTGGTAGAATCTCTCCATTCTTCAAGGCCACACCTACAAAGCCTTCTTTGATACAGTCTGTCCATCCCTCTCTCCTTCCCCATAATCTGATTGAATTCATTGTAATATAACTTCTGTGTGTAGTGACCTTATAATTTATCAGACAAACCAGGACTATTTTGAGAATGAAAGGAGACACTATTAAATATTGTGTCAGGTCAACAGGAGCAAATCAGGAATGTTCCCAGGCAACCCAGGATGTGTGGCTGCCCTACTTATTTGGTCCGGGTGTCTCTGACATCCATGAGGGATATGTTCCCATAACTTCCAGAAGGTCAATATCATGAAAGTAGGTTCAGATTCCTGGCTCTCTCCTATATTCCATTTGCATTTCAACACATATGTGCCTGGACACCACCTATACACTAAAGAAAATTGCCTTTTTTAGTTTACTGTCACTCAATGCCATTTTTTCACCGTGAAACAACACCTTTAAAGACTTTGCATGATTTCTGGGTGGGAGTGGATGCTGGGCCATCTGCTAAGTTGACAAACCAGCTAAGGAGTGGATGTCCTCTCAGCTCTAGCATGCACACAGTTAAAATTCCTACCTCAGCAAAGTGCCAGATTGGTACATCATGGGTCTCCCTTGTTGTTTCTCACAAGTTAAAGCATGAATACTGAGCATACAGTAATTATATATTGCCTGTACCTCCATTAAAGTTCAAGGCTCTATGGTTTCAATGAAGTCCTTTTTTTAAGCATTTGAGCTGCTATGAAGCTATTTTTTGAGAAAAGCCATAGACTAGTCTGTAGGAATTCCAGTGGTCCATTTCCTCAAAGAAATGGAATGGCCCTTTTCCATCCACACATCTAATATTTAAGATTATTTATGCCAAAACTCCATCCTTCTTCTCCCCACCACCAAATTTCTGGAAAATTTGTCTACACTCCACTTTCCATGCATTTCTCATTCTAAGGTCTCCTGGCTCCAGCACCCTCTGTACCATGGAAACTGTTCTGACAAAAGCCAACAATAAACCCCTGCTTGAGGAAGCCCCTGGAAATTTTCTCAGGCTTTATTATATCTGAATTCTTCCCTCTGACCATTTCCTCTTTGCTAAAAATTTTCTTCCTTTGGCTTCAGGCATGTCACTCCCTTTGGGTTCATGGTCTCCTTTGCTGACCTCTCTACCTTGCCCCACCCCATGAATATCAGTGTTCTCCAGGATTCTGTTCTGGGCCCTCTTTCCTCCCCATCCTCATGTTCCTCCCTGGCAAACACATTGACCTCCATGGCTTCACCCAGCACTATACTGTATAAGCAACAATCGTGTGTTCTAAAGTTTCTAATCGATTCCAAATTATTTTACTTTTTTTTTTTTGTAAAAGTTGCTTTTGTTATGCAATTAAATGTGACTCGATGTTAGAATTTTGTGGGATTTTTCACATAAATATTCAAATCCTTCCTTTGTGGCCTATCCCTACACCTTCCTCTGTGTAGGGAACTAGGGTTAAATAGATACGTCTAAGTTCAAATCCCAACTCTATCACTTACTAGTGCGAGTTTGGGTACACTATATAAATTCTTTGTGCCTCAATTTCCTTGTGCTATAAAATGGGGTTAATAACAACAAATCTTACCTCATGCTGTTATTGGGAAGATTACATCAACTAAATTATATGTGAAGCAGTTAGAACAGTACTGGGCACATAGTAAGTCCTAAATCCATGCTAGCTAGTACTATTTTATGTGGTCAACCTATTTATATACTGAAGACTCCCATGTCTCTCCGTAAGATCTGTCCTCTTTTCTGAGCATTAAACTGCATGTTCACATGGAGGTCCCATAGGTACTTCAGTAGCAACATGTCCAATTCTTGAACTTGTCATTTTTTTCCCAAAAGACCTCTTCTTCTATTCTCTGTTTCCATGGGTTGCATTTTATCACCCTCCACCCAGCTATGAACTATCACTGTTACTTTTAACCCTCTCCCCCACCACTCAGCTTCCATCCATCTAATTGTTATAAGTATTCTTGCTTCTACCGTCCAAATGTCTTCAGTTGGACCCATTTCACCATTACCACTATCACCTTCTCTCAACTAGACCCTCACTTCCTTTTCTAATTCAATCTGTCTCTAAGACACCAGTCTGTTTCTAAGTCACATCACTCTACTGTTTAATAGCCTTTCTGGGCACTTCATTGTCTACAGTGGTGCTATCCAACAGAATGTTCTACGATAATGGAAATTTCTATATTTGTGCTCTCCAGTATCGGTGCCACTAGCCACATGTGACTATAGAGCACTTAAAACATGACTAGCACAACTGAGCAAGTGAATTTTTAATTATGGCTAATTTTAATTAGTTTAAATATAAATAGCCTTATATATAAATAGACTTATGGTACCATCTTGGGCAGCACAGGCTAAAGGATAGAGGTCACCCAACCTAGCCTAGCAAACCCCACATTCCCCACCCCCTAACACCTATCTATGCCTCTTTTTTGGACACTATTTGTACTTTTATACCTCCATGCTTTTGTATATGTTGTACCCTTTGCCTAAAAGTCCTTTCTCACCTTCTCTATTCAGCTTTGAAAACCTAAGTCAAATGTCATCTCTTCTCAGAATCCTTTTGACAACACACACAAAGATACACAGATTTACTTTTTCTTCTGTGCTCCCCTGCACTGTGATACTTACACCACATTGTTTTTAACTATTCATTTGTCGCCTCCCAAACAAATTACAATCTCCTGTAGAGCAGTTCCTAGCTCAGTATCTTGAACTTACTAAACATTGTGCATTCAACAGTGCACAAATGAATAAATGAAACACAGAAAACTAATATTGATCAATAACTAATACCCATACTTTGAATTGTGGACATTAGTAACCTCGTGTTTTTGTCATCTTTAATCATCTTCAATCACTGGCATGGTACCTGTCAAAAATACCAGTTGAAACGATTAATTTTGAAATGTGCTGGCCAAAGATTTATGCTGGTCATTCTGAATCTATATTCTTACAGCTCTACCCTCTTATTAAATCAGATTATCAGAAAAGTATATACCTAACTTCCCTAAGAAATACTAAAAACTATAGTGTAACACTGGGGCCTCATTTTTTTGTGTAATAAGTTATATAAACATGGTCATATGCCCCTCTACTTGAATGTTTATTGCAACACAATTCATAATCACAAAGATGTGGAATCAACCTAAGTGCCCATCAATTCATGAGTGGATTACAAGAATGTGATATAGATAGATAGATAGATAGATAGATAGATAGATAGATACACACACACACACACCATGGAGTACTACTCAGCCATAAAAAGGAATGCAATAATGTCATTTGCAGCAACTTAGATGGAACTGGAGACCGTTAACCTAAGCGAAGTAGGAATTGAAAAACAAATGCCCCATGTACTGTCTAATAATTGAAAACTAATCAGTGGGCATACATGAGCACAAAGAGATGTAAAGGTCATTGGAAATCAAGATG
>VSMD01064749.1:0-61386 GCA_008750895.1 Mirza zaza | reverse complement strand
AGCTATTAAACAACTGTACAGAGAGCAGGTGTGGACATACTGATCATCCTCATCTCCACTTATTTCAACCTTGTAGCTATTAGGTCTTTATCTTTCACTTTATCTTTTGGAGCATGTAAAGATGTTCAAAGCGGAAACAAGAAGAAAGATTTAAGAGTTGAGATATATATAACTGCTACTTGTTAGCAAAATAAAAATGGTCATGATTTGCCTCAATTTTCTCTTCTTCCTGATCAACCAAACAGCCAATCAAGTGTTTCCTTTATGTAGGATGTACATGAAGAAGACAAAGTCTTAGCTGTTCAGATTCTCTTGTAACCAACTGAAATGAACACTGTTACAATAATACAAGCCAGACACTATAAAATAACTTTGTTATGCTGCAGTGGGAATTTGCTTTTTCTATGCAGATAGAGCCATCTCTTTGTATGCATATGATAAATGGTGAAAAGATTAACATAATTTTATAAGAAATTAAAATTTAACTCGCAGCTAGTAGAAGACATTTGCCACACCTTATAATTGACAAATGACTAATAGACAGATTATTCAGATAATCTCTAAAATTAATAAGCAATCCTATAAAGGTTGGGCGTAAGATACTAATAGACATGTTTTGTGGAAAAAGAAATACTTAAGGCCAATAAATGTATAAAACTATGTTTAACCTCATCAAAAGGTAGAATGCAAATTAAAACCACAACTATTTTGCTCCCAGTTGATTTGCAAAAATGTAGAAGTCTGACAATAAACAGTGTTGAAGATGATGTAGAAATCCTATACATTATGGCAGAAGTATAAACTGGTCCTACTCTGGGAATCAATTTGTTATTATCTAGTCAAATTGAAGATGCACATTCCCTACTACATAATTGCTATGATCTTGGGAGACATTTGCACCTGTGCTTCAAGAAATATGAACTTGAAAGTTTATATCAGCATTTTTGAAATTGTCATACATAAAAAGAACTTAAATGAGCATTGACAAGAGTCTGGATAAATGGATTGTGGTATATTCTTATAATGAAATGCCATATAGCTGTAAAAAATAATTCTAACACCACAAAGATGACAAGAGAAAAGTTCCAGGTACAGATATATATGCAGTACTATATTCCATTTGTATGAAGTTCAAGCCTAAAATATTTGGGATATGAATGTGGTACAAACTGTTTGTAAAAAAAAAAAGCAACAGATTCATAAACAAAAAATTCTAGATAGTGGTTATCCCAAAAAGTTCTAGATAGTGAATTGGGAGAGTGATCAGAGCAGGATAAACACACAGGGGCATCAGATGGTGTATATTTCTTAAGCTTGTTGGTGGATCCATTGGTGTTCACTTCACTATTGCTCTTTAAACTGTTCATATATTATATATATATATCTTGTATTGTATATATTATATTACAATACATAAATGTGTATATATTTTTGTTAAGTATATATTATGTAGATACATAAATCTCAAATATTTATATGTCAGTGCAATTACTAATGCTTGGAGGTCACCTTTCAGAGAACGTGGAAGTTTATTGTTTGTTTTTGATATGTATTTTGGTAGCTATTTGCTACTTTATAAATCACGCAAAGCTGAAATTCTCCAAGTTTATTTTACTCGAACATGAAAATGTCTCTGCAAAATAATTGCTATAAAATGCCTTCTCTTCTGCATTGCCATGTTGGGAAGGGGTTATAAATTATCTTAGCTTTTGGATGAAAATAAAATAATTTCTAACATGAGTGCTATCTGGAAAGCTCTTCCTGCACACTCTGAAGTTCTTTATGGTGATTTCTTGTGTCACACTATCAAGCATACCACCTGGCTGCAGCAGCTGTGGATAAAACCTGCCCACTTGCGTTCTCATGGGGTTTGTGCTGTTTAGTATTTTAATTCCTACCTCAAATGCATGTTACTCGGTGGAGTCATGTCCATGGGTCCTGGGTCTCTCCCCGAGTTACTTTGAGATATACCCTCTACATCTCTCTCTAATCTGAATGCCTATCTTCCATCCTGACCAAGCTCTGCCTTGTGGTGGTCACTGTGCCCTCAGAGTCTCCACTTGGAACTGCAAAGAGGAAATTAATCTCCTGGCTTTTCAAACTTCAGGCATATCATCAGAGTCTCTGCTTGTATGCTAAATACCAGAGCTTCATTAAAGATTTTTATTTTTTTATTATTACATCATTACTTTCCACACCTATAAATACATTGGCCACAGTGAGAGGGCACACTAGGCTCTGTCAGTCATTGTCACTGATTCCCCAAGTTGGACGATCAAGCCTCACGCATGTCATGACACCTTTCCAACACCCTTGGCCCTGGGCTGGACAGCTCTTTCCTAAAGGACCGCCTCTTTTTTGCCCCAGTTTTTTCCCCCACTTCATCTGCATTATTACAGGAAACACAAAGACATGCCAGTGGCAATTATCAGGGGTATGTGTTCCCAGGGATCATAAGAGATTTTTTCCAGCACATTCTAAGATGTACATGTCTTTAGCCCCATGGCCTGTCCTGTACATAAGACATAATGAAAGACTTGACCACTCTTACGCATTGACACCAAATATATGCAGAGTCGAATTTCTCACGTTAAAATATCAAGCATGTCCAAAAAGTTCATTTTTAGGTCAGTTGCTGAAATGTACAACTCACTTTCCTCTAAAAACAGTGTTTGTAGTGCGGAGGCTGGCCACAGACTTGGCCCCAATACCCTATCTCACCCACAAAGCATCTGAGTATTTCATTGCATACAATTGCAATGAAAATAATTCAAACACAACTCTGTTGCAATATTGATAATAAAATATAACATGCAACAATGAGAAAGTAAGAAAATAAGAGATCATTTTTAATATACTTGAATTATGATACTTGGGGAAAGGTCAGTTCATCTAGAAGAGACAAAAAGGTAGATGAAAACTGTGAATGTTCTGAAACAGGGATTCAGGTAACTTTAAAGATTGGTGGAAACTGGTGACTGATGTTTTAGAAGTAGAAGAAGAAGAGGAATCATCATCACTATTCAAGCTTTTTTCTTCAATATCTCTATCTTTTCCTTGGTACAAACCTGTCACTTATAGAACTAAAGTCATTTGTTGGCTCACAAAATGAAATACTAGGGAAGGGAAAAGGTTGAAATTGAGAAAAGAGGGGCTTTCCTGAGTAAACGAAAGAAAGAAATACCTAGAATAGGATTAATCGATTAAAGGTCCACAATTTTTTTAGCATCCATTCTGTCCAGCTCTATGCTAGGTGTTAGGGATATAAAGAAAAATAAAACAGTTGCTACATTATGGCACCAACCTATTGCACTGGGTGGTGGAACAAAGTGAGAGACTGGGGCTGGGAGTCCGAACAGACAGGCGAACATGTAAATTACACGATAATGTAATTTCGTGTAATTATGCTAAAAGCTGTATTAAAGAATGAGCAAGGTGCTGTTTGGGGGAATCTGGAAATGCTTCCCTAGAATAACATTTCATCTTCAAAAATGAATAGGAATGTTTCAGAAGGAACAAGATGTACAAAAACAGAGAAAAAATCATTTTGGAAATGATGCAAGGTTCAGAGTAAACACGGGCAAGGAGGGTAGGAAATGGAGGGAGATGAAGCTAAAGAAATAAGATGAGAACTAATCCTACACCCTTGAATGCCAAAGGAGAGTTTAAACTCAATTCTATCAGAAACTTGGAGACAACAGCTTCAATTTGTAATAGCATGTTGGAACAGCAAAGGAAGATTAACTGAGATGGAGTTAATTGATCTTTGCCTGGCTTAAAAGAGAGAAAACATCATCAGGAAACTATGAGTCCCTCTGTGGAGACAGAAAGGAGGTCAGAAGTCATTAGATCAGAGTGTTTCTCTGCCAGGGCAGCAGCTGAGATACTTTGGTGGCATTCAAGGGGAAGAGAAGTTAGGGAAAGAGACCGGCCCTAAGGTTTTGGGGGAGTAAAGGGAGATAGTGCTGGACGTTTGCAAATGCACTTCTCATACTCTTGCAATATGATTTCACCTTAAGATTAAAAGTAGAGTGAATTTTGTATCTTTATGTCCATAACGACTGATGAAATGGAAACCATGTACCAACAGCTCATTGGCAAGTCCTGGGTCATATAGAAATGGGGAATTCATGTTTAATCATTGACAGTAGCTAATGAACAATCACTCGTTTGTCCCTCCCTTTGGCATTTCTGCAATGTGGTTCCTAGAATCATACTTTTTTTTTCTTTTTTTCTTCCTCCTCACCCCTGACTTTCACCAATAAAAGGGTGCTTTGGCAGCTATCAACCTCTTCTTGTGAAGAATGCTCTCTTCTAGTAAATTCGCAGCATTTCAATAATTTCACATCTCTGATTTCTGGCTTTTCACAGATGGTAAGCTTTAGAACCTTGTGCAGAGGATAAAAATGTAACATGAAAAATCAGAAAATAAAAACATTAAAAATGTAAAATTGCACAAACCTCACATGTTAAGCAGAGACAATATAGTTCTCAGGATGCTAAATCCCCTTGTCTGATTCCACTATCCCTGGAGGAGCCTTCCTGGGCAGGGAGTGGATGGCTAAGCTCCAGTGCTGTGAGCATTGCCGCCTTCTCAGCTGCTGGGGAAATGAAACCTACACCCAGCCTCTAGCTGTGCATAGAGAAGGAAGGTACTGCCACCTACAGGTTGTAAAATTAGGGACATAATAAATTAATAATTTAATTTATAAAAAAAAAAATTCTTTTATTAATGTAACATTTTCATTGCCTTAAAAGCCTCAAAGTTAGCTGGTTTATCCTTTAGCCTTCAAGCAGATCAGTTCCTAAATATGCAAGAACTTTCACTGAGATTAGAGAAGCTCAGCACTCAGACAATTAAAATCCAGCCAAAGTCAGTTACCCTGTAGGAACTGAGGATCAGGCTGGACTTTGGACAAGGTGAGCAGTGAAGGAGTAGTGAGTGGGCCATTGTCTTCTCATGCACTCTGATAACCCTCTGGGCCACCCTTCTCTCTTTGGTAAACTGAGGTAATGGACTAGATCCGTGGTTCCCAAAGTGCGGTCCCCGAACTAGCATTGGCAGCAACTCCTGGGACTTGTTAAATGTTTAAATTTATCGGGCCCCAGAATTGGAAACTCCACAGGGGAGAGCCAACAATGTGATTAAACAAGCCCTCCAGGGAATTGCGATATACACAAAAATATGACAATCACTGCCCAGTGTGCAATTCCATACCACTGCAGGTATCACTTGTAGTTCAGCCACCTATCTGTGGAGTAGCTCTCTCCCTGGAAGACTGACCTGGGGGCAGGAGTAGGGACAGGTAGAGGGCTTGGGGGGGAAGTCAGAGCTGAAGAAGCTGAGGTTCACCACTCCACCGGATGACCATTCAGCCTTGGATGGACCATCTTGATGGTCAACTGAATGTCTACAAACTATCATTTCCACAGAAGACTAGAAGATTTACCTAGTCCATCAACAGGTAAGTGCAGCAGGTATCACTCTGCTCTGGCATCTACTGTCGAAATGAATGCATCCGCTTGGCTGTATCCCAACTACCAAGTAATATCTTTCAAGACCCAGGTTTTCCCTCCACCTCCACAGGGCTTTTGTTAAGTCCATATTTTTCTCTTCCTGAGTACCTTTGGCCTCTAAGGTCCACAACAGAAAACTTAGTATTAATTACATGTCATCTTGGAGTGTTCTCAAATCGTTTCTAGTGATTCTCCCATCTCACTCACCAGAGCTCCCCAAGGGGGTCTGCTTCTATGGTTCATACACTCATCCCTGTGCTTTTGGCAAGTTCCCAGCACAACTCTGGCACAAAGCAGTGCTTAACAAATTATTAGTGATTGATTTTTTATGGTTCTCTGAGAATACAAATTTGAGCTCTTGAATAAATATTAAGCCACCACAATTTTCCTCCTCCTTTCCACATTGTGGTTCTAAGGGATTGTGTGAAAAGGTCACGTTGACTTAAAAATAGCTTAAAAATAGACACAAAGCAGCAGAAATGAAAGAGCCGAGGTGGTGAAGGCTTCTAAGCATTATATTAGATCCATCAGGATAAATCAGTAGAATAGTCATCCCTCCAATTTCCTCTGTGATGGGGAATTTACTGGAGCAGTTAAAAAAAATAAAATCTAAAGTACACTGAACAAAAATTTGAATCATCCTTTTGAAGAAAACTTAGCAAAAGTTATTCTCAAATGTAGTTAGTACATTAGTGTGTTTTGGTTTCCAGAAAAGAAACCAAAATACCAGTGGTCATTTTTAGTACGGTGCAGTAATTATTGAAAACCTCCCTGAACTTGTTGTGGGTTTCCTTTCACTAGGAAGAAGGAGAGGGAGGGAAGACCGAGTTGGCTTTTGGTTGTCAGAGTTTCACTAGTTGGGTGCTTTGCTGTGAGGCTCACCTGTTATGAAGAAGAAGAGTTGGGGTCTGAAATTGTCCCAAGCCCTTTTCTTTTACATAACGATTGGGAACATCTGAAGGTGCTTCCACATCCAGTAGTTACGCCAGACGCTGAGTCCAGAAACTACACAATTCATCTTTGCCTCCAAGCTGCTAGCCCAGCTCTGGCACATAATAAGGCCTCCTCTGAACTGAATTAGGCAAAACACCCTAATATCCATAGTTTTGGGGAACAGGACCAAGTAAAGTTTACTCTACTACTCTCAAAATTTTTTTTTTATTTATACAACGCTCATTTTAAGATGCCTGCTTGTTTATGGTAAAGAGGCCACTTTGAGTAGGATAAAAATGAACGGGGTCAGAGTTTGGTTCTTCATTGTAAAATAAACCAACATCATTGTAATGGATTCAGTCTGGTTTTCTTAGGATGGGTTGGAAAGTTGGTTTGGGTTTGTGTATGCATCTTATAAAAATCCACACTTTCTCTCCCACTGGCAGGCCTCGATGCCGTCCTCCTGAACTCTCCTTGGGCTATGACATTCTAAATGACCTTGGATTGAGAGAGGTTTCCTGCAGAGCCCAGAACAGCTGTCTGGCAGCTGCATGGCGGAGGTGGTGGCATTTCAACAGCACGGGTCGGTGAAAGACCCTTTATTATCAAATAAAGGCAGAGGACCAGGCTATAAAGTGCATTGTGTTCTTGGGAATCCTTTGAAATAAAAGGTGCAGAAGAGGGAGAATGGGCCCTATTCAACTTCGTGGAGGGCAGATAGGAGGCTGAGAACAGAGACTGTCTTCATGGACAGTCATGCTTTGGGTTGAAAGGGGCATTGGCAGCAGAGCCTCGTGGGTGCAGAAGGGTTAGGGACCCTCCTGTGGCTCCTCTGGGTGGCCCTGAGTCCAGGCACACAAAGACAGTGCTAAAGGATCACTGCTCTGTTGTGCGACTCTTATGAGGGCCCCCTGAAAGACATTTTCTGTGCTGCCACCCGAGAGGGGCTACAGAGTTCTGCCCCAGGGGCAGAGGGTGGGGGCAACACAGACTCAGAAGGGTGAAGCCCAGCCCTTCGCCTCTCCCAGCACTTCTGAGATGATGGGTTACTCTCAGCCACAGACCTCATGTAAGGCTCGGAACACCTCTAAAACAGACAAGGCAGGATTAATATTTCCATTTAATAGATGAAGAAAATCAAGTCCAAGATCTTAGGTGACTCGCCCAAACTTAGGTAGCAAATGAACGAGATCCAGGACCGGAATCCATATCCAACACTGTGCATAACCTAGAACTGGAAGCCACATGGCCCCATGGTCTGGGAGGCTGCCTTACCTGCTTCCTGCCCACTCTGGGTCCCACCTGCTTTCCACCCCAGGTCAAATAGACACTCATCACAGTCGACTCTTGGGGGGCTGGCGATGGGGCAGGTCATTCGCTTTGGGAGACTACCATGGCAGTAGCAAAGGCACACTAGTGTCCTCAAAGGACTGACAGTCCTGCATCTCAAAGTAGAGCCACAGACTCCAACCCCAACCCCGGGGCCTTATGGAGCCTCTCCAGTTTCAAGCAAAGACAAACCAGAAGGCAGACTCAGATATTGAACCTCTTCTTTGGAAGAGGCTGGAGACACACTAGCTCCATTGAGCCACAATAAAAAGGAACTTTACAAATAAGCACAACGTGGTGCAAGATTTTCTACATCTCCAGTCACTCCAACAAGCCTCCAAAAATACTCTTTAAGACTTTAGAATGCATGAGAGAAAATAGCCTCATTGACAGGGAAATGTTTCTTCTTTGACATGACCTTATGGAATTTCTGCATTGGATGTGTCCTGAAAATGCAAAACCCAAATCACTCTGCCTCCTGGGGACCCAACAGCTGAGTGACTGGGGACAGTTTCCTTGTCCACCAAGATGAAGACTAGGGACTGAACACCTGCTCTACTATTGGAAAAGGGCATGTGTGTGTGTCATAGGAAAAGAGAATACTATTTGCAAAAATGTTCTTTGAAATAGAGAGAACTTGATTTTTTTTCCCCTTATTGGTGATAGGAAAGAAATATAATGGTCATCAAAGAAGAAATATATATAGAAGAAATATACACAGAAGAAATACATTACCACCACCTAGAAAGGTAGGCCAAGATATATATATATATATATATATATATATATATATATATTTACTTCATTTCTGGTTTTTTTTTTTTTTTTTTTTTTTATTAAATGACATAGAGCACTGATTCTCAAACTTTAGCTGGGATCAGAACCTCCTGGTGGGCTTGGCCCACAGACTACTGGGCCCAGCCCCAGAGTTTTTGATTCATCAGGTCTGCAGTGGGGACCAAGATTTTTGTATTTCTGGTAAGTTCTCAGGTGATGCCCAGGCTATTGGTCTGGGTATCGTGCTTTGAGAATCACCGACATAGGGAATTTAAAACAAATAAACAAACAAGAAAATGCAGCACAACTCACAATTGGAAAGATGTGGAATCAACTCAAGTGCCCATCAATTCATGAGTGGATTAACAAAATGTGGCGTATAATGGATGTGGTGCACACTGTATGGGGGAAGGGCATGCTTGTAGCCCTGGGCTTGGGCGAGACAAAGGCATTATATGTAACCGAAATGTTTGTACCTCCATAATATTCTGAAATAAAAAAAAAAAAAAAATGTGGTGTATGTACACAATGGAGTACTACTCAGCCATGAAGAAGGATGACTTAATGCCTTTTGCAACAATTTGGACAGAACTGGAGACCATTATGCTAAGTGAAGTATCTAAAGAATGGAAAAACAAACACCACATGTACTCGTGATTAAACTGGAACTAACCAATGGGCACACATATGCACAGAGGGAAGTAAAACTCAATTGAAATCCTGCAGGGAGGAAAGGGAAGATGGGTCAGGCAATAACCTACTAATACCTACCGGGTACAATGAACACTATCTGGGTGACGGGCACACTTACAACCATGACTCAGGCATTATCAAAGCAATCCATGTAACCAAAAATACTTGTATCCCTGTAATACTTTGAAATAAAAAACAAGCAAACAAACAAACTGAAGAAGGGGCCTTGTTTAGAAAGTTACTCTAAATGAGGACCTGAAATTCCAGCCAGAGCCGCCAGGCTTGTTACAGTCCAGTTTGACTCTGAGTGACTTTGGGGAGAGAGCGGGCCATTGCCACCTTCTCAATGACACTGCCTAGAGCATTGCAATCTGTTCCCAATTTCAAGGCAGAGGGCCAGCGCTCTGCAGCGCTCAGCTCGAGCCGTGGTCCACAGGCAGCTCTGCGCCTGGAGCCAAAGCTGCATGAGGCTCATGGGCTGCAGAGGAGGCTCTCACTGCTGCCTTCACTCTGCAGGGGACTTTGTCATGAGTGACAATTCTAAACACCATTCCCAAACCAGCGCTAGGTAAAATTATGACTCAGACCTTCATTCTCCTTCTACCATCTCAGGACCCCATCTCCCTGCTTCCATTAAACTCCTCTCTCTTCCTCTCTTGCCTTTAGCCTGTGCTTCTCACAATTACCTGGGAATCTTGTTAAAATGTAGATTTTAATTTAGGAAGTTTGAGGTCCTGGGGCGGCCTGAGACTCTGCATTCCTATCCAGCTCCCAGGGCTTGCTGATACTTGTGGTTTCCCAATTACACTCTGAGGAGCAAGGCATTCATTAATTTGAGCCTTCTTAAGATTATGTAGAAATCCTATTTTTTATTCCCTGGCTACCCTTCTGCTAGGTGAGACTAGATGCTGCTGGAAAATCGTATCTACTGGTGTTAGTTGAGAGCTTCGTGAGCACTCCCTGTCCCAGTAGGTAAGAACATGCCAGAGCGTGCAGGATTCCAAAGACCCTTGGGAATGACACACTAATGACTGTCAGTCCAGGGACTGGTCACTCAGGTGAAATTTTGGAGCTGGGGCCAGTCCTTATTGACCTCCTTTTGCTTATGAAGAAATCAATTCGTAAGGTGGATGAATTGACTCAATTATTTATTTATTTGCAATTTATATTCTATCTTCTTCTAAAAATGGATTTAAAGCAGTGAGGTATGATTGAGGATTAAGCTATCGGACCAGTAAAGTCAGGTATAAAATTTTCCCTTACGTTTTCAGTTGCCCTCTTTTCATGAAGAAGAAAGAGGAGGAGGAGGGGAGAGAAGAAGGAGAGGAGAAGCGGAAGAGGGGAAACTGCACTTTTCCTAGCTTCCCTGTGTGAATGCATACAGCCATTCTTTTACATCTCAGAAATTCCATTGTATCATATCAAATTCTCAATTTTCCTCTTTCTTATTTTATCTGAAAAATGCCAGCTCAAATCAAAGAAACCTAATGCCAAGAACCAAATGAGAAAGATGATTTATCAATAAATGATGAAGTCTTCTTTGACCCTTCCTTCTCCCCGGTCTCCTTCACCCCATCTGTCAGAGTCCTGTCTACTCTGCTTTTGCTCTCAAATTCACTCTCCCTCCCTCACTCCCACAGCCACCAAATAGTCCAGCCCTCACGACCTCATGTCAGAAAATTATTATTAATATCTAGCATTTATTGGCAATCTGGTTTGGACCAGCCACTTTGCTAAGAGTTTTTTATGCATTTAACTCTTTTAACTCTCACTGTAATGCTACACAATCGGTTATTACCTCATTTTACAGGTGACAAGTTTGAGGCTTAGAGGTTCAAAGCCCAAGTTGTCAGAGCTAGCACGTCATTGAGGAGTAGCATGGCATTTCCAATTCGAGCTCCAGGGCTGAAGGCTCTCTTCCACTACTGAACAAAACCACCTCCTGCATGCCTCATACATCTCTCTGGCTGCTCACCTGTTCGTGTGCTTATTCCAAAAAAAAGTTGAAACTGCTTAGAAATTATTATCTATATTAGACCTGCAATTCTCTTCTTTCAGTGAGACATGATAATAAGGCAATTAGATCTCCTGTTGTAAGTGGGTGAGCTCTGCAAATTATTCCTACGCCATCTCTAGGTAGTCCCTCCAGCTTAAGTCTCTCTTGTAAAATCTGCCCTGCAAATTCTAGCCAAACTGCCTTCCTTAAAGCAGTGCTTTTCTCATACCGTTCCCCAGTTTTAAGAGCGGACATGGCTTCAGGAGAGAACCCTTCTTATTTATGTTACTGCCCAGTACCTGAACCCTATTTCCAAGTTTGGGGAATCTTCCATCTTAATGCCCACTGCTGGGCATCCCAGACAGTTGCATGCTGGCCTTCCTTGCACCTAGGGCCCGGGCATGGAACCTAGGGCCCGCTGTCAGACAGTACCATACCGAATTCTGAATTGGAAAAATTCTTTGGCTTTGGCGAGCCCATCCTGGCAAAGCATGGCAGTGGCCGCCCGCTTTCCAGAAGCAGTGTGGCTGCAGTGTTGGCAGCAGAGTTCCGGACTGTGGTTCCCCGGAGCAAGCTGCTCCCTGCCCCCTCAGGAGAGAGAGGGGTCTTCACTGACCAGTTTGGTTATACCTGCCGACATAGCTTCTGGAACTTTCCAGAGACTCTCAGAGTTTCCTACTCATGTTTGATTGTCTCTTTTCTGAATTAAATCAGCCAGAGCTGGGCTTTGGCCTTGCTGCCCAGGATGCTGCCGGTCACAAGCCCCTTTGCCGCAGCAAGCACGAGGGGCAGCCACTGAGGCCCACGCACCACATACAGCACTCTCGCCTTGGAGGTGGAGCAACAGGGAGAGCCCTGGAAGAGACGAACCTTGACCTCTCTTCTCTTTCATTTTACCATTCTCGGTGATCTGCCCTGGTGTGGAGGGATCATTGTGGATGTGGCCCAGGCGCATACTATGACCCACAGGATGGGCAGAAAGCAGCCAGAGCCTCCTGGAGCCACCACCCCTCGTACTCTGAGCCTTGGACCCCCACCCTAACACCTGGCAGGGGGCTAGGGGACAGTGACAGAACCTGGCAAATGCGCCCCCCACTTTTTGTGCACTCACATGTCGTGGGCAGGTGCCTGCCTTGCACACGGCCCCTGCTGGAGGACACCCTTGGGCTAACCACAGGGGCCTGAGCCGCCTATCTCTCCCACAGGGCCCACGGCTGTGCCTCGGTGGCACATGACCCGCCGCGAGCCCATTCGTGAACTCCCCAGTGACTCACAGCTACAAAGGAAGATGGCTTGGTACAAAATAAAACAAGCTGGTCCAAATCAGATTTGCTTTTTGGAGAACTGAAATTAAAAAATAAATAAATGCATGAAACAGACAGAAGGAAGGAGGAGAAGCCACGTCATAAGACAAGACGTGAGGTGCCACTGTGGGCCATGAGAAAGCCAAGCTACGAGGAGGCCGTGACCCTGAAGGAGCTGAGCAATTAAGGCGGATGGAGCATGAGGGAGACCCTGCTGTGGAATCGCAAGAGAGCAGGCACAGGGAAGGTGGCTGGGCCCCATTAATGAGGGAGATGGGGGTGAAGATGAAGACGCAGGAATTGCAAAACAGCCAACAGCCCTCTGGGTCTGAAAACCTGCCCAGTCCGCTCCTCCTCTGCCAGCTTGCTCGGTTTCCTTGGGTCTCTGTGCACATGGATCCCTGGAGGGCAACTATGGTTTCTTGACCAAAAAAAAAAAAAACTATCTGGACACGTGGCCACCAGTTTCCACCAAAACAGGGCTCTGCTTCCTAAGCACCCTGACTTTAGGGACAGCTTCTTCCTCCCAAAGGCACGGAAAGGACCCCTGGGCCAGCCATTGCAAATGTAACTTACATGCACAGAAGCGTAAAACACGGCAGTGTGAAATTAGGGGATGCTCCTCTCTAAGAAAACGATATGGGTGAGGCAAAAGTCAGCACTGTTAAAAAAAAGAAAAATGCCATAGCATTGCATTCTCCTCATATCTATTGTTTCATTGTGATCTTAAATGACTTCCGCTTTACTTCCTTCTCGATCTGCACAATTATTTAGTGACTTTGCCCTCAGCCTTTGTATGTAAAAAGACTGTTGGACATTAAAGTATACAGCAATGGCCTGTGACCAAATGGAGGTTCGGTTTCTGCCTTTGGAACAACTGCTGATTCCTGGGCTTCCAGACCCCGAGCTAAACTCTCGTGCTACTTTTCAAAGTTCTCCTAGCCAGGCTCTACCCTCCCTACCCAACTTATTTCCCTTGTCAATAAAAACCCATTAACTCAAGCCCAAACTTCCATTTCTATAAAAGGGCTCATGTAGATTTGCCACAAGCAGCTAATTTGTCATAACTTCTAAGCACATTATATCCCCGGGACAAGGCTGGAAAAAAAAATGTCTGGGCCCTTGAAGATATTTCTTTGCCTTGCTGTTGTCACAGCTAAATGGAATGATTCATTAGCCCTTGTGAGAAACGCCTGACTGTCATTCTTAGAAGATATTACAGTTACTATGCAGTAGCAAGTCAATATTCAAAGAAAATTGAAATCTCTCCCTTCTCTGAACTCCCGTAGTACTTTGGGCTTCCAATTCTCACAGCCCTTATCACGCAGAGCTTTGCACTGCGGTTATTTCTGCACGAGCACAGCGCAGCTCCCTGCCGGACCCCACTCTGACAGCCGGGGCAGGTGTAGGCGCTCTCGTCTCTCGCCGTGCCTGGCATTGGGAAGCTCATCCATATTTGTTTGTTTTTACTGAAATGGAACCCGAAACATAGTTTTTCTTTTTCCTTTTTCAATAAACTACCTTTCTTACTCCAGATAAGGGGCTAAATGATTTCTGTGTTTCACCGAATTATCTCCCTGAATCCCCAGAATGAACATAGGAGGTGGGCTTCACCCCTTGTCCCTGTGATCTTCGTGAATGTTACTGAGGGCCCCTCACTGGTAAACCCACCTCCTATTCTGCTGACCTTCGCGTGGCTCAGAAAGCAATTGAGGACTTCAAAGCAAGGCAAAAATTGAGGTTAAGTTTCACAGAAAGTGGCCTAAATTTGCCTCTTCAACCCTCCTTCAAGTGTTTTTCTATGTGTGGGTCTCAGGAAACAGCAGGTTCACAGATCTATTGAACCAGAATCTCTGTGAGTGATTTAATATGTAATCAAAATGCAGAGTCCCGAACCCCAGCCCAGATCTACCAAATCAGAGGCTTTGGGAACGAGTTTTTACAAAGCACCTAAGGTGGTTTTGATGAACATGTAAATTTGAGAAACTGCCTTAGGCCGGGCACGGTGGCTCACCCCTATAATCCTAGCACTCTGGGAGGCTGAGGTGGGAGGATCGCTCAAGGGCAGGAGTTCGAGAACAGCCTGAGCAAGAGCAAGACCTTGTCTCTACTAAAAATAGAAAAAAATTAATTGGTCAACTAAAAAATGTATAGAAAAAATTAGCCGGGCATGGTGGCTTGTGCCTGTAGTCCCAGCTACTCGGGAGGCTGAGGCAGGAAGATTGCTTAAGCCCAGGAGTTTGAGGCTGCCGTGAGCTAAGCTGATGCCACGGCACTCTAGGGCAACAGAGTAAGCCTCTGTCTCAAAAAAAAAAAATAATATCGAGAAGCTGCCTTAGACTGAGTCTTCGTTTCAGTCAAATAGGTTAGGTGTGCTGCAGTGACAGACAATACCGAATCTCCTCAGCAACTCAATGTAGGAAAAGTTAACATCTCACTCACACCAAGTCTTCTGTGGACAAGAGGAACTCGCCAGAGAGGTGTCCTCTACGTGGTGACTCAGCGATCCAGGCTGTCCTGTTCTTGCAGCCTCCACTCCAACCTGAGGCTTGAGTGTTCACTGTTAGAAGAAGGGAACCTATGCCGGTAATCCTAGCACTTTGAGAGGCTGAAGAGGGAGGATCGCTTGAACCCAGGAGTTCAAAACCAGCCTGGGCAACATGGTGAGACACTGTTTCTACCAAAAAAAAAAAAAAAAAATGTAGCTAGGTGTGGTAGCTTGCATCTGTAGTCCCAGCTACTCAGGAAGCTAAGGTAAGAGGATCATGTGAGCCCAGGAGTTCGAGGCTGCAGGGAGCTATGATCACACCACTGCACTCCAGCCTGGAAGACACAGTGAGCTCATCCCAAAGGGGGTAAAAGGAGAAAAAGACTTTATAGAGGAAGCTGTGAAACATAATATTTCAGGTTCATTAATCTTCAGAAGAAAGAGGAGAACTGGAAATAGTAATGATTACCAGCAAAGTTGACCTTCGGTCCTTAGGTAAGTTGCGTTGAAGTCTCCATGAGCACATTCCACCCTTCCAGGAAGCCTTAAATTTATTCTCTAGCTTAGGGAAGTCCTAGAGAGGTAGGTAAGAAGGGCATATAGATGAATATTTGCATCTTTCAGGTCCATTCCAGGACCACCACAGACTTACAGAGAGGAGACCCAGAGCAGAAGGCAATGGTCATTTCCCTCACTATTTTCCTTCCTTTGTGTTTCTGTACCAAGAAAACTAACTTGAGATAGACTTTTCCTCACAAGGAGGAAAAGAGGCTGATATTGCTATGAAAACCCAAAGGAACCTCCTGATGCTGGGTTCTTACCTGGGACCATTTCTAGTCCCTGGAGACAGCTCAAGTATTGGTCTCTTCTGGGACTCCGGTGTTCACATCCTTCACTCTTTCCCCTTCATTTTCCCCCTGAATTTTCCTACTTGTTGGTTTATCAGGAAACAGGCAAATCTACACAGTCTCCCCTTCTCTCTCACCTTCCCCATAAGCAAACACATAAGCCCTTTGCTTGCTGGCTATGTTTCTGGTCAACAAGATAATAAGGAGATGAAGGGGAAGAAAAGTCCTGCCTTAGGAAGGGGGCCGGGGAACTGGAGGTCACATAAAGGCTCATGTCGTTCTGCCTGAGTTGTCTTTTGTGTTCTCCTGGAGGAAGGGACATGTGCCCTTTAGCTAAGCAGAGGCTGGATGAAGGAGATCAGTGAACAGAAGACGGAGCCGACTGTGTTTCCAATTACATCTCTGGAGGAGGCCAGACACTCTAGAACAGGGACTACAAGAACCTTGAAAGGACCTCTGCTTGTTCTATAAGTTTGTCATGTTTCTTCTCCCCAGCTCAGAGATGGCTTCCCATGCCTCAGCCAGACTTGACCGTACTATGCGTGTATCCGTGTATGTATGCTCTGGAATGTACCGTGAGAAAGGAAGGAGGGTGCCAGGGACCAGTGTGGGCTGGAAAGGAGACCTGGGTGTAACCCTGGGGCAGGCTCAGTGGCAGCTAAGCTTTCTGCAAGAGCCATCCAAAGTCTTGGTCGAAATCTAACTGACGCTGGACTTCACAGGACTTTCCTCCTTCCCAGACACGTCTCTGATTTTTCTCCTGGGGGTCTGGGCTACCCAAGCACTCTGTATGCAGAGAAGTCTGTCTGCCTTTCCACGGAGCACTGAAAGGTGTCTTAAAGAGTGAGTCCAGAAGCCTTGTTTTACAGACAAGAAAACAGAGGCACAGAAACGTGGTTAGAGGCTGAGACGGGACCAGAAGAAGCCAGGCCCTTCCGCGCAGGGCTCTTTCCCACAGCAGCCACTGCCGCTCAGTCTCGGGGGCTGCAAAACAGAATGGGATCTTAAACACCTCTTCCCTTTACTCTCAGGATGGCTTTCTCCTGAGTTTTCTTCTCTTCCATGAGAATGTCTTATCCTTTTCTCTGTGATGGAGCAAAAATTAAGGCTAATGGCGGGTGACGAGACTGGAACTATCTCAAACTCAGATCCCAGTCTCAGGGGGCTGGTGGAATCTCTTTTGCTTTCCGGCGAGAGAGTAATCTGCACTGGGTCACTTCCAGGGGACCCCCATGAGAGGCCAGGCGGAGGGGCCAGGTCTACCTTCTCCCCTCCTCCCCAACAGTCTCCCTCCAGGCCTGCCAAAGCTGTATCAGCGAGCTTGAGCCTTGGTGCATGAGGAAAATTAGGCCAAAGCAGTTTCCTCAATTCCATCCCTTTAAGAAAAAGCCTAAGTGGGTATAATCACCCACCTCCCTGTTTCCAGGTTACCAAGATAAATCAGGCTTACCCTTCCCGAAGAGTCTCCTAAACCTTTCGTTTCACCTAAGGGGGAGCTCAGGGTACCTTCAGCTTCCTGCTGCCAGCCCAGCCCACCGCTCATGACCAGGTCAGACCTGCACATCAGTCGCCTGGAAACACAGAGAGACTTTTCTGGAAATAGAGCCTTTGTTCCTGGAGACCGCTGCCAGTGTCTGTGGACTTCCTACATTTTCTACTCCGATGCTGAACCTGTGCTTCTTACCCAGCACAATTTAATATGTCAGAACTGATGCTGGCAGAGTAAACTGTGCAGCAAAGGAAAGAAATATAATATTCTTGAGATCTTTTTTTTAAGCATTAGAGTATTTAATCAACACCCCAAGCCAGACACCGGATCAGACCTCAGATTTCATTCCACCTAGATAGACACGTGGCTTAATGACTACCAGGAGATATACTCTAAACTCCTTCATGTGCAAGCAAGGCTATTGGCTAGACATGCCAATTCTGGGTCCTTCCCTGAGCACAGCTTCTTCTAAGCTGACCTACTCACACCCCTTGGTAGAAAGAAGTTCACCACATACTAGTTATGTGAATCCCTAAAGTTTAATTTCCTCACCTATAAACTGAAGGTAGTCACAGAACAACCTCGTGGGACAACTAAATAAATATAGATATGAATTAAATGACTGCTGATTAAGAGAATATAATGATTAAATGAAACACCATATGTGGAATGCTCAGGACAGTGCTAACTAAATCTCAGCTATTGTATCATGTGACTCTGATCTTCCTCCCCGGGCACAGCCATTTGGACCAGGATTGTGTATCTGAACCTAGGACAATAATTCAGTTCGTATGTTGGACAGCAATCTATGCTACAGCCCATCAGGAAACTCCTTCTGGCCCCATTGGCTAGTCCTGGAAATCTGAAGTCAGACATGCTGAGAGAAGGAGGCAGGTAGAAATGGGAGCGGAAGATAGAAGTTAGGATAAAGAAAAGCTTGAGTTGCAAAAAAGGCCAAGAGGGCTGAGGAAAATCAGAGTTACACGGAGGTAGAAAACATGGGTCAGCAGAAAGTGAGACAGACAAAATGCAGAGTAGAAGGAGAAAGAGTAAACCACTCCATGGTAGTATGAGAGCAGACATATGATGCCATAGCAATGGCTTCACCAGGGTGAACACCCATGAGTCCTGCTTGTTCTGAAGTTCTAGTTCCTTGAGATCTGTTACTTCTGTTTGTCCTGCTCTTCCTGGGGCCAGGACTTTCCTAGGTTCCTGATCACACATATTCTTACAAAAGCCATCTGTTATTTGAGATGCTGCTAATTGGTTTTTTTTTTTCTTTTTCTTTCCCTTGCAACTGAAAGAACCAAATTACCAGAGAAAGAAGAGGTACACCATCTGACTCTCCAGACTACCTCTGTAAGCTCTTTTCTCAGCTACTGTGTCCAACTTCTATGTGCTTTTGCTCCTAATGGCCACACGACAACTCTCTACAAAGGCCCACCTTCTGTCTACTGGAATCAGTTTGCCCGTATTTCAAAGGCCAGAAGTGTCCGGGGTCCACATACCCTCCCATCCCTGCCCATTATGGCCCTTTAGCTAACGGCTGACTAGTGCGAGACTAGGAGAGCCCAGGCCCTTTGCTTGGAAGCCAGGGTCAAGCTCTGAGGTGTAACTTACTCTCCAGGGTCCCCTATGGGATCGGGCTAGCCCCTCCTCCATGGGACTGGAGCAGAAATTTTATCCTTACTTGGGTGTTCTCCTGACCATCTCTTGCTGCCAGCTACTCCCTTTCCAGTTTCTTGCAGGGATATTTCCTTAGTAACTTACCTGCCCACTCACCACAGGGTCTGCTTCTAGGGAATTCAAGCTAAGGCACAGGGTCAACACCTCCTCTCAAAGCTTCCCTTGGCAGTTCCCTTCTGCCCCTATAATTCCATTACAGCATTAGTGTAACTAACAGCTCATGTCCTGGTTTTCAAGTCTGTCTAGATTATGAGTTCCTCAAAGGGGAAGAGGTTGTCTTATTAATGTTTATTTCCCCAGTGCCTAGCACAATCCTTGAAAAACACATTTAAAAAATATACTTGTACATCTGCCTACAGTTACCCTACAGCTATAGATGGGAAAAATTATACAAAGTTGCTGATTTCTAAGAGCCTCTGGGCTTCAGTTTCTTCATGTCTGAAAAGAAGGTAGTTACTTCTACAGTTCCCAAAATCTATGATCATATATTTGAGCAAGGTGATGACAATTTCTCATAATCAGCCCTGCCAGTTAATGTACCATATCTGGAAAAATTTGAAAACCAGGGAAGTTACCTTTCACCTTTGAATCAAGATACCTGATTGTCCAGGGACAGACAGCTAATAAGTCTTCAATTTTATAAATGTCTATAAATGAGTCAGATGGCTGCAAAAAATATTTCAAAACCCCCGCCTCACAAATTCATTTATTAACTTATCATCCAACAACTGTGTATTGAATGAGTATCATATCCAAGGCACTGTAGGTAGGAATTAGGTAAAAAATCGGGCTTGGATATATAACAATTAAAATATATATAATAATTTACAGCAAAAATGCTTGCATATGCATTAACTTAATGTAGAACAAACTGCGAGGTAATTAATATGATCTCCATTTTAGCTGGGTGAAGTGGCTCACTTAAGATAACACAGCCAGAGAATGGAGACTCAGCCCACTAGGTCTTCTGGCTTCAAACCTCATCCCACTTCCACCCTACCGCCTTACTTTCCTTTGCAAAATATTCACAGGGATCAGCCCTGTACCATACTTTCTCACTTGTTTTAGCTCTGGAGCTATGGGGTCACCTTGAAATGTTTCAGAGCATCATCTTTGAACATGGGACTGTTTTAAATGTTGAAAATATCTGTTTAATAAGGTAAGTACTGCTCGTACTCATTTAATCTCCACTAAGTCTTTACGAATAATGTGATTTTGTTCCCAAGGAAAAATGACATATTCTTTGTTGGGCACACATAGCAATTGAGTAACAACATAATAGATCACACCTGTAAATAAAGTTATATTTTATAGATGTACTCAGTTATAATAATAAGTCACACATAAAGACGCATTTGGTTATAGAAATCTAAACATATGTTTATATGAAATGCCAACATATTTCTAGATAATGGTATCTGGCAAGAGTACAAAAAGCTTTAAAGCACTTGTTATGTATTCCTAGGAACCCAGGATCATGCTCAGAGCATTCAAAGAGTAAGGTGGGAAAACAGCATAAAACACAGCAAACACAAAAAACCCAAACACGATAAAAATAACTAACGAAATAGCTAGCGTCAAGCAATATACAGTGCAGCTACCATAAAGGGGATCCAGGTTTTAATCAATGTCAGAATAAAAACAAACACACAAACCTGACTGGGAGAGCAGGTGGAGGGTGGGATGGGATGCAGAAGCAGAGGACCAGTTTTTGCAAAAGAGGAGTTTCATAAAGGAATAAGGACTAAGGTTTTGCCATTGGAATGTCATCACATTCAAATGTTAAGTTTGCAAAGATGTCTCAACAGCAATCAAAGTTGCTTGTTTGGTAACAAAGAAAGATCCAATTTCAGCAATATTATAGTTTAAGGCTTTCTAGAGTGACGCACTTAACCACTGAATGGATGGATGATCTGTGTGCATGGATAGAGCCCGAGCACTACGGACCACTGCAGAGGATGATGAGGGTCTGATCTCTCACTGGAGGGCCCTTGGGTGATGCTATAGGATGATGAGGATCTGAGCTCCCAGTGGAGGATACCCAAATATCCAAATCTTTAGGTCTTTTCTCTTAGGTATGTTTCCCTTGAGCAGAATTTTCCAATCTCCTCCCTGGGGTGTTGAGTAGAAATCTGGCTTCTGGAAATCCAGGAGCCAATCAAGAAAAAGAGGTTGGTGGGACCCTACCATTTGGAGCACAAACTGTAAGTTAAGCCCTTATTTCTGTTACTGTCTCTCCCCAGGCTTTGGCTATACCTGGCACATCTGGAATCTAGAGCTTTTGTGGTTCCCATGTGCAGAGAACACTTGACTCAGATGGCCTACTGAGGTCAAAGAGGAGGGATCACAGAGCTGAACCTGGATGGGGCAAGGACATGGGCCTTTATTCTTTCTAAGATTCTGCAATGGGAATGGCCTTGCATTTTGTTGACCTCCCCCCAGCCCGGCCATCTTGCACCTGCTCTACTCCCACACCTCCCCCCTTCCAGACCTTTGGGTTTCACATTTCTCTGATATGCCTGATAATTTACTGGTGGTCCGTTCAGTTTCCACCATGCAAATTTTGGTCACAATCCCCACCCGCCTTTCCCTTGCCCTTGTAGATTTATACTTTTCTGCTCTTCTGCTTTTATTTTGTTTCTAGAGAGAAATTAAACACGTGTTCAGTTCACCACGTTAATTCAGAAGTACACGGATTGAAGAAGGCTCAGCTGCAGCTATGTAAAGAGAGATTTGCAAAGGCATAATCAAGTCAAGTCATGGCAAGATCATAAGGAGCAGTCACAACCCAGCAGTAATTTGAGTTCAAGTGATAGTTTTGCCAGCTCACAGGAACGCTTGTGAAACAGAAGCTTGGTGTGGAAGAGTTGCACAGTCTGCCTGTGGCAGGGCATGAAAGGGGACATGGATGGATTTTGCCCCAGGCCCAGGCTCCTCCCTAGCCGTGTGATGTTGGGCAAGTCGCTGACCCCTTTGGTTGCGTCTTTGCAAGACAGATGCAATTGCACTGCCCTCATGGGGTTAGGAAGAAGATTGGTGACATCCTGCATATGAAAGTCCCCAGCACCATACCTGGCACACAGACCCTCAGTCAACAGCAGTTGAAGCTCATTCTCCCACAGCCCTTGGAAGCAAGTGTGGGCCTAGGAGGCATCCATTTGTCTCTGCTTACTGTTCTTTGCCCCATTGGTTAAGAGGTTAGAGGGAAAGAAAAATAGAGCCATAAATCACGCAGGCTATAACCTTCCAAGTCTGAAGAATGCTGCCCCAGGCAACTCCGGCACCACCCAGTAAAGAGTACTAGGCTTCCTCCCTCACCTACGTCACACACTAGAAGGCTGTGCCGCTCTGCTCGCTAGAGTTAAGGGTGGGAATTAGAAAAGGATGTTTTCCAAACCTTTCAAGCATGATCCTGCCCTGTAGGATATGGGTCAAATGACCTTCTGGGTGGGAAGAAAGGGGAGGAAAAGGCATTCTACATGCGTGTGACTTTTGACCCACTTAAAGGTCACTCCCCACGTTACATCGGCCCCTTCTTGGGAACACTTAGCACCTGACTGTAGAGGGAGTGGCTGGCCTCTTCCTTGTGATTTCATTAGTTGCCCATGGGGTGGCTGGCGGGGAGCCCAAATTCCATGCAATCTCATAACCGGAAGGAACTTTCATGATTGCCCATTCAGTCCTTAAATCTCTGCCACTATATCCTCAACAAATGGCTGTGTGCTTTATCTGGAGCCCTCCAGTGATTAGGAAGTTTAATAACTCTGGGAGAAGACCGTGCTGTCTGTGGACAGCTGAGAGCTCCAAAGTTCTTATTTAAATCAGCTCATCCCTCCACTGACTTTTTTATGGCTTGAAAGGTTAGAGGCAGCAAAGACCCTCAGAATCCATGCCTGCTACCAGGGAGGAGATGGACATTACACAAGCAATAAGGAGTCTGGAAGTGTGAAGATTGTGATAAGTGTTACAGAAAGGAAAATACTGGGTGCTATAGAAACATTCATCTGAAGTGTTTGTTCTCAATTGGTGGGAAGGACGGTGAGGAGGGGGACAGTTTTAATACCCCAAGGGGCACTTAGCAATTTCTGGAGACTTTTCTTATTATTGCAACCAAATAGATGCTACTGGCACCCAGTGGGTAAAGGATAGGAAAGCTGCTAAACATGCCACAATGCACATGACAGTCCCCCCAACAAGAAAGAGTTATCTGGCACAAAATGTCAATAGTGCTGTTGCACAGAAATCTTGGTCTGGGTTTTAAGAAAGCCCTCCTGCTCTGAGGAAGTGAAGTTTATTTTAAGCTGTTACCCAAAAGGATGGATGAGTCAAGATCGTCCAGGTAGGAGAAGGGGAAAGAGTGTTTCAGCAAAGAGAACTGCGTGCATCCAGAGCTAGAGGCCATTCATCACGGCCAGAGGCTAGACAAGGAAAGCAATTCTAGAGTTGGATTTATGACTTATCCTAGTTCTATCCATCAGGATCTTGCAGGGCAAGTTCAATCCTCCTTCCTCAGGAGGATCCTTCAAGTGTCTGAGGACAGACGTGCTGGCCCTGATGACCTTTCTCTTCTTGAAACCCTTCAGTGTTGCTCTAACAAAGAGTGTTATAACTCTTTCAATCCCAGTTACATCTTGCTTACCTAAACTCCTGATTCATGGCCATGCTGCCAGCTAAAACACTCCTCCAGGTGTGAGATGATGGACATGGAAACATACGGGCCCATCACCACTTTTGGAGCTGCAGACAAGATCACGAGGCTATTACCCTACAGGCCCTTTTCTAGGTGGAACTCATTGGCCCTGTAGTCACATCAAGTTTTCCAGGCTTGGATGGGAAATGGACCCTGGCTACCATTGACCTTAAGTATTTCTAAATAGATTTTAGAAATATCCAGCTTTTAGAAAAAACTGGATAGGAAAGTTGAGCAGGAAAAGTGAGCCAGCCAGATGCAGATCACTAAGCCTGTCTTCAAGGACAGGAAGGAGGAGGGAGGGACAAAGGAAAAAGGCAGAACTTTCTCCTGACACCAGTCCTGACCTTCAGCCTTTCCAACCAAGGGTACACACCCACCTGGAGGGCAACCAACTCCCACCTCTGCAAAATGCTTTGCCAGCCCCTGTCCTGCCCAGCCAGCCTTTGCAGACTCAAGGTAAGGCTAGGCAGGGCAGGATACAGCAGTCAGGTTGGGTTACAGAGGGAAGGAAGGGGCAAGGGAGGGGAGTAGGTGAATCAGGAATAAGTTTCTCCTCCTGATGTGGGAAGGCTGAGCCAAGGTCAGCCCCAGGGTACACGGAGAGTAACAGGCGGGGCTGACGGTGAAATGTTCCCAGCACTTAGCAGTCACAGGATGGCTATGTGGGACGATCTCTATTCACACAGATAGATCTAACATTTAATTACATTTGTGATCTATACCAACAGACAACTTACCAATGGCCAGTGTGGACTCATTATTGAAATGAGTAGTGATTCCCTCTTCTATTATGAGTTACATATATTTTGTGCATGTGTGTTTATTTTTTAAACATCAAGGGGTAGGAGTTATTGGCGGGGACATGTATTGTAGTTTGAACTGATAAATTCATTAATTACCGTTTTTGATCAGTGGAGAGTCTTTTGGGCAGGTCTCTCAGAAGTAGTAATAGTTCAGTAAAGCAATTTAACTCAACCAACAGCTACTGGTCACCTCTGCTGGGTAAGCCACTATATTAGCTACTGGGAGGAACACAAAGATGAAAAAGAACTTTACCCCCCAGGCTGACATAGACCTCCATGTATGAAAGCGAAGTGAAAAGCCACAGAGGTCCAAAGTGCCAGAGAACACAAAGTAGAGTCGTTCTGAGAGGAGGAGTCAAGAACAGCATCATGGAAAAGGTAGAATGTGTGCTGGGGCTTGGAGGATGAGTTAGGATTTTGATGGAGGAAGGGAATTTCAAGTGTGTATAAGGAAGGGAGGAAGCAAGGAGGGGGAGAACAGTAGGAGAAAAACATCCAGTGTGGATGAAGGTGGGCAGGTTAACTTGCTCCACCCATGAGGCTGACCTGGCCTAAGCCAGGAGATTTTCATCAAGGAGGGAGTCTCATGGCTTTAGAGGTACTGGCCTGTTTCCTTGGGGCAGAAACTGTGTGCCACCTCGGTTCTGAGATGCTCCTGGAAGTGACTCTTATTTCCCCACAAATCTCCAGGCTGACTGGGCTCTCTTATGTCAGGTGTTCTTCTTCCATTTCACCTCTCCTTGTGCAATCCTGGATAAAATAAAAGACTAGTCTGCACTCTTCACCTTGGCTGGCCATCCCTGCCACCTGGAGAACTTCTGAAAATGGATATGGTGAGGCACATCACAGACTCATTAAAACCCCAGGCTTTGGCCCAGGTAACTGTATTGTTGAATGAGCTTCCCTAATGGTTCTGATACCTACCAAAGATTCCCCGAGCCACTGGCCTGAGTGGAAGTCCATAGAAGATACTTGTTCCACAGTTTTCTGTAGCAGACACCTATTCTATTCGCTCCGTCCCCTCAGGGCTCAGGTGTAGGTGGCATGGAGCAAATGGTGTCGAGTGAACACATTTGGACCCAACTCTAATGGGGAACAAACATGGATGCAGGTCACCCACATTCTAGTCCTAATTCTCACTTTCCTGTATGATCTTGGGCAAACCGCCAAATACTCTGTGCCTCAGTTTCCTTATCTGATAAATAGAGAATGCAGTTGTTTGCCATACATCGTGTGAAAACATAATAGGATAATGTTTGAAATAAGTGCATTGAAAAGCAAAAGCATTCTATGAATTTCTTGTTAAAAGGCAGCATTACTGACTCCCCTGATTCTAGCTCCTTACGGGCAAGTTCCATCTGGGCTCATTGCTTTAGAAGGAGACATTCAGTGGAATTCTACACACAGTAGTCCACGGTGGGCACTCCAGTAGATGAAAATCCATTGAGCTGAGGCCGTCCTCTGCCAACACACTAAAATGTCTTCTTTGTCTGTGGGTAATAACTGCAGTTACTATTTAATTAAAAAAGACTTCCAAGGAAGAACAACCAATTTGCAAATTACATTGGGTTAAAAGAAGCCAAGGAATTGCTCAGCCATCACGGTAGCCGCGCATGCTAAGAGAGGGAGCATTCTATCACGCAAGGCCTGCTCTGGCTCTCAGAGATACAGTCTCCAGAGTTTTCCAAATTGTCAGTTCGGGGAATTTTGATGCATCGGTATATTTCTCAGGTCAGGGGCCAAACCCACTTGGTAGAATACTGTCCCTTTATCAGCGGGAGAAATGATCAATCTGAAAAAGAATATATAATTCATGACCAAAGTGAGCAAAGCATTAAATCAGGAAGCCGACACCAGCCCAATTTATGACATCGCTCCACTAAGTGTATTCCCCACTGTGTCATCCGCTGGCCCATCTTGATCTAAAAACACCTGTTTTGGAGAATGGGGCTGTCTTCAAAGCTGGGAGAGAAAGCAAATCGCTTCAATCAGCAGCCATTTCTGTTGATGGAAAACCTTGTGGCCCTACGCCAGCAACATATAAAAGTAAATAAAAATGGAAGTGCAGGCACAGTATGGCTACATTAAAATATTTATGCCCCCAGACTGTTAGACATCCATTATCTACAGTATGTTAATAAGAATTCTGCACTGACCTTGGCTGGGACACAAAACTTCCAGTGCCCTGCAAAACAACTCTGTCCTTCCGCAGGTATAGAGAAATATGCAAGGGACAAGGTCAACCGAGAAATTCCGACTTGGGCCAAAACTCCCAGCCTGGGTTGGTGGAAGGCGGTGAACTCGTGACCAGGAGCAGAAGAACTGTATGTGAGTCCTGCTTCTGCCAATAATTAGCTGGTGACATTGGGAAATGGCTTCACCCCTTTAGGCCTCACCTCTCCTCACGTGCACTATGCTTTCAGCAAATTCCAAACGTGGCTACGTGCACTCAGATTTTAAATGACACATTTGAGCATGCAGATTGCCAAGGCCCCTCCCAGACTTAATGAGAATCAGTAGAGATTCTCATCTTAATGAGAATCTCTACTGTGTTTCAGATGGTTGAAGAGTGAAGGGGGTCCCGGAATCAAAGCCCTCTGAACTGCCCTCCCACCCTAACAGTCTACAACTGAGTCCTCTCAGTGATGTTTCTAGGATGTAACACACACCCATCATTCTACACCAAGAGAAACTTAGCATATCTCCCATTGCCTACAGAGTCGATGACTCTGGATTTGGGTCAGACTCTTAGTATGACATCCAGTGCATTGTTCAAATCCGGCTGCAACCTACTCTCCTACCTCTTTCTTTTCCCACAAACTCTATGCTCTGGGAACTTGGGGCTACTTATCATTCCCTAAGCAAGTCATCGTATTTCTCACCGTTCACTTACAGACACAATTTGCATTTCCTAAAATGCTTCTCCCACCTCCTCAAAATTCTTATTCCTTGGCCGGGCGCAGTGGCTCACGTCTGTAATCCTAGCACTCTGGGAGGCAGAGGCAGGCAGATTGCTCGAGGTCAGGAGTTCGAAACCAGCCTGAGCAAGAGCGAGACCCCATCTCTACTATAAATAGAAAAAAATTAATTGGCCAATTAATATATATAGAAAAAATTAGCCGGGTATGGTGGCGCATGCTTGTAGTCCCAGCTACTCGGGAGGCTGAGGCAGGAGGATTGCTTGAGCCCAGGAGTTTGAGGTTGCTGTGAGCGAGGCTGACGCCACGGCACTCACTGTAGCCTGGGCAATAAAGTGAAACTCTGTCTCAAAAAAAAAAAAAAAAATCTTATTCCTTCCTTTAAGACTCAGTTTTAATATCTGCTGCCATGATCACCTCAATCATTCCTCTTCTCTGTTGTATTGTTAACATTTGTTTATACTGCTGTCCTTCCACCAGAATTTGCACTCTCTTCCTCCTCTTTCTCATGGTCCAGGCACCTGGCGCTTCTCAGGTGTATGCCAAGGGGCTGGCTCACAAAGTCACAAGGATAAGCATGATGCATTTAACCGGAGCAATGGTTTTCTTCAGTGGACATTTTTAATATTTAAACAAACATGAATGCATGATAGAGCCAAGTGCAAAATGTGCGTGGAATTTTAACTGACACGAAAACTTTCAAACAAATAACAAGGGATATTAAGGCAAGACAAATCAAGTGATGTGGCCTCTGGTGGCACCAGCAGCCTCCCAAACAAAACTTCCTTCCCCTTCTCTCCTTCAGTCTCCTTGACCCTTGGGATATTTCCTGAGAAGCACTCCTGAGCCAAGACTGATTCCTCACTGATGTCCCTCATTCCTCATCTTTAGCACTATGCCTGGCACATATAGTAAATGCTCAATAAATTTGTATTTATTGATTAATTGAGTGCATAGACAAATGGATATATAACTTAGAAGCAGGGAAGTTTATGTGAAAACAAATAGTTTCTTCATGTCGAATTCCCCCACAATGTCAAGTTCTCTTCATCCTTTTAATAGCAGCCTGCCTTTGATACGATAAAAGTGGCATGTGCTGTTATTGTAGGGAACTTGGCACTAACAACTTGAAACTTCAAGGGGCTGGGCTGGGCTGGGTCACTGTTTTGCCTCAGTTGAAAACCTGCAAAGATGTGTGTGGAACTTAGCCTAGAAAAATGAAAACTGTAGATTGGATAGTCATCTAAATTAATCCAAGTATGACAAAGGAGGGAGCACTTTGATGCCATACTTTCTCCCTGCATCGGTGTTGGACTCACATCAGGTGAAATGTATTTCTGTGCCACAATTTCAATAAAAGTTTAATTAATTGTCTAGTGACTTTCAAAAAACAATTAGAGCTGTGGGCAGTCGGCTCCCACCCTCCCGATTCCTGAAGGCACCTGCACAGGCAGGTGGGACATTTCTTTCAAGAATGAGCCTAACCGGCTGCCTGAGGGCACAATGGCCAGTGAATTGGAAACAAATAATTGAAAGGTTCTGCGTAACCTCAGGCTAACTGAACTTGCTCAGTCGGTGGTGAAAGTTAAGGTTCCGATGGGGAAATGCTGCCTGTGGCCACGCAGTCCACATTCCAGAAGGCGGGAGGGAAGCCAGAGCTGGAGGACCACATGTTAACATCTCCTCGCTCACGAATGCACTCATATATACGCAGACCCCAAAATCAGAGCACTGAAGCCAAGAGATAAAGGGCCTCACACAGTTAAAGCAAAATTGCTCCAATTGACACCAGTTTAGACAAATCAGGCTTAGAGTAGTATTCATAAGTAGAAGGAATAAAATAATTAAACAAAAGCCTTCCTGCCTTTCTCTCCCTGTTGCCAACTCTGCCTCCCCACAACTGTAGCTTGTGCCTTCATTTCTGTCCTTCCCGGCCCCTGAGAGCCCTTCTGCTCCCCTATGTCCCTTCTTGCTCTGCACCTCATAAGGAACCCTTCTCCAAGGCCTGCCTCGCCAACATCTCCTAGTATCTCCACCTCCCTCCTCCATGGCCACCATTCTACTCCAGGGCTGCTGCCTTGTCACGTCTAGCTGCAGACCTCTGGTTCTTGAAACCTCCATACTCAGGGAGATCAAGTTCCCCTCCCATCCTTCTCCAACCAGCAGCCAGAGTGAGCTTCAAGATGCAAATTTCACACCAATGTCATGCTCTCACTTAAAACCCTTTCATCATCTCATATTTCTATAGGCTTAAAGTCCAGAACCCTTACCCTGGCCTGCAAAGGTGCTTCCCTTCCTCTCCAATCTCATCTCACCTTGCTTTTCCTCGTTCTCAGTACTCCAGACACTGCCTTCTTTCAGATCACCAAGGCAGGGACTCCGGGCACATAGTGTTTTCTCTGCCTTGAAAGCTCTCCCTGGCCCAGTTAGCACATTACCCTCCACTCTCCCTCTAGGTCCTCCCTAACTGCACCCTCTAGGCCTGGCTCCTCTCCTTTGTAACACTTGTTGCAGGTGTATGTGTCCATTGCAGGGGAATTTTCATTCATGCATTTCTTTCAGGGTAAATAATAAACTCCATGAAAACCACGATTATGTGTTTTTCTTCACCACCATTTTATCACCAATATTTCGAACAGTCTCTGGCACATAGTAGACATGAATAGACATTTGGGGAATAAACAAATGAATGAGTGAGTGAATGCTTGAATCAGCAAACTGGAAGCATCCAGGGGGCCACAGCAAGAGTAGCTGTTACTGTAGATTCATTGAGAGCTGAGTGTGACCTTCTTGGTCAGAGGCGACATGACAGACAAGGAGAGGCAGTCCCAGACTCTGTCCCAGAGACTGCTGAGGCTGGAGCTTTATGACTGTGTAGACTGGATTGTTTCCATGCCAATGCACTGATGCAATCGCACAGGAGTGATCTCTGGTCCCAAATGCTGTCCTGCTTTCCAACAATCCACCCCTGGGCCAAATGTACTCCTCAAATTTTATTGTTTGTCCTCAATATACCAACTGTATGTCTCTGTCTTCTCCAGGCCCAACCTTTGGGCAGGTGGGTCTGCTTGCTGGTGGGTGCGGATGCTAGAATCAGTAAGACTCTCCTAAAGGAATTCAGAGACACAACTCCCTTCCAATATAGGTTTCAACAAGAGACAGATATAGATAGATGCATATATAGATATGGATATACATAACAAAGAGACAACACCAAACAGGAAACAATTAACAAGTTTGTAAACTCTTAAGGACAGAGACGGATGAGTCCTATACTGTTTTGTACCTTGCATAGCACTTGGATCCCTACTTATCTCTGTATCAGTTAAACTGAATTGACATGAAAGACCTAAGGAGTTGCTAGAATGGTATTCAGTCAACTGAAGCGACCAAGCAACTGTTATTTGTCAAGCCCTGGGCATAGTGTCACCTGTTCCCTACTACTATTCTCTCTCTCTCTCTCTCTCTCTGATATGAATGAATAAGAGACAATGTCTAAGTTCCATGAGTTCCTTAAATGTATTACAATTATTAGTGCTAAAATATTGTTGACTTAGTCTGTCTGGCCTGCTGCAAAAAATAGCATAAATTGGTAGCTAATAAGCCACAGAAATTTATTGCTCACAGTTCCAGAAGTCCAAGATTAAGGTGCTGGCAAATTCAGTGTCTGGGGAAGGCCCACTTTCTGGTTCATAGATGATACCTTCTAGTTTGTGTTTTCATATGATCAGAGGCGTGGAAGACTTCCTTGGCCCTATTTTATAAGGTTACTATTCCCATTCATGCCCAAGAGCTCTTTCCCCATGACCTAATCACCTCCCTCAAAACCCCACCTCCCAATAGCCTCACTTTTAGGATTTCAATGTGTGAAATTTGAGGGGACACAAACATTCAGACCATAGCAATGATCACAGCATGATTTTAGAATTGATGGGATTTTAGAAAGGCACCATTCAGCTAAGTATAAATTTTTTCCTCAAGGAGTTCTTCTCTTTCTCCTCATCATCATCATCACACAATGACACCACTGGGAAGATTGGTGTGAAGCACTGGGAATCTGTACCATCATCTGAAGCTACAAGAGCATGGATCTCATGAAATCTGTTTACCAAACTCAAGAAACTTAAAATGTACCTTCCAACTCGCAGTAGCTATAAGGATAATGATTCCATCTCTGATAATCTTTCACTTATATATCACTCCATTATCATATTCATTAGCTTATTTGAAACCCAAACAATCCTTATTATCCCCCACTTCACAAGGCAATAATTTAACACTTGTACAGGTTAAATGTCTTGCCCAAGATCATCTATCTAATTAGAGTAGCCAGAATTCAAGCCCAGATCTTCTGATTTCAGAACTAGGACTCTTTCCACAGCACTCCGCATCCCAGCAGCAGAAAATCATGCGCATCTCATTAATATTATTAAATTAAAATCTTATTTGTATAGCTTTTTAACCAATGACCTAAAAATTTAGCATTAAGCAAAATAACATTTATTTATCTCAAAAATAGTAACTGCTTTCCTACAAAGGGAAAATATCAGTCCTGTCCCACCAGTTGAAAAATGCCTGTCAGTTGTCACTAGCCGAAAAAAGAGAAAAAATACTGGTAATGCATTAGAATTATGGAAAGATGTCAGCTTTCCCCAGGTAATTGAAAAATCCAGGCCATATAAGGACAGATTTTCTCTAGATAGCGAGACATCATGCTAAATGCCAACTCTATCTCCCTTAAAACCCTGGGCCAGAAGTTCCTACAAGCTGTCAGTCAAATCAAGCCTGCAACTACCTTCTGTACCCAAACTGATGAACCACTTCTAGGTCCTAAGGCAGAAGCTGAGGGGAGGGGAGCTCCGGCTCACATAAGCTGCATTTCAAAACAGACATAAAAGGAATTTAGACCAGGCTGTAGAGAAGCTCACACTTTAAAGAAAACAAATGTTTTTGTTTGGGTTCAGGGGACTTTTAAACTGCAGTAGTTAGGCTCAAAAGATGACACTCATGCTATTGTGATCTTAAAGAGAATTGACTACCAGGTCGAATGAAGGAACAGTGCCACTGAAATCTTTATGAGTAATCTGAGATGAAATGCTTTAAACCAACTCACTTCTCAACCAGGGCTCTGCAGATGCTATACAGATGACATCTTTCTTATCATAAAAATGATGGAAAGTGCACAAAGGAGGTATTCAAAACCAATGATCACCAGAGTTCACTTTCATTAGAAGCACAGCACAGACTTTGGGCTCCATCCTGGGATATTACACGACGTGCCTCTTCACAGCCACTCGGTCTAAAGAGCCATTGTGAATTTTAAAGGTTAGGACTATTGAATCAGCAAACCTGGAATTCAGTAGCATTCAGACACGCGTAATATAGATGCAGACCTTGTGCACAAAGACCTTCCAGGCCTCCCCTAAGGGACAGAGTGTGGACAGTAGGGAGAAAACTTAGATAGTTCATATGCTTTATATTCAAACAAGAACCTTGGTTTAGCACTTTACGGTTTGGAAAGCTCATGTTTATGCATTTTGTCCTGCTCACGTCCTGTACAGAGGTGAGGTGGGTATTGCCCGTCTTTTTCACATAACACAGCTAAGGTGCTAAGAGGTTAATGATTTGTCTGAGGTCAGGCAAATAGATGGTGATAGAGTGAGGACTTGAACTCAGCTCTTCTTACTTAAGATTCCATCTGTTTCCAGTCCAAAGAGCTGCCTGTGTGAACCACAACAGCGATGCTCCAATTGCACTTGCCTTTAGCACTTTATAATTCACAAGCTCTTCACATGGCGCTATCTCATTTCTCCTCTCAAAAACCACAGAGTGCAAAAGTGCATTTCCACCCAGAGGACCTCCAGCCTCTAGGTAGGATGAGTAAGAGTGAAACTATTTTCCAGGTAGAGTGAATTGATGCAGAAGTGGAATGGGACTGGGTCTGCTTCCTGAACTTTTCCTGGAATATTCATATCTCTACCATAGGGTAGGATAGGAAGAATCACAAGAACTTTCAAAGCATAAAGATTTGCATTTTTTAAAAAAAACTAAGCCCTCCACATCTTCTACATACCTTAACGGAAGACTACAAGGTCTTTGGCTAAGCTAACTTGCTGATTTGTTCAAGCTACTACAAACTAGGAAGTAATAAAATGCATACCTTTGAGATACACTTTGTAGTTTCTGACCGTCCTCTGGCCTGGTTACTGTAAGCAATGAGAGTTGACTGGTATCAATAATATATTACACTAGATACTGCCTACAGTTTACAACATGTTTTCACATGTGCAATCTCGTTGGTCCCTATTATTGATCCCTACAAAAATATTTTTGTTGAATCTTATTTTTAAGGAACATGTGCACTTGAGGTGATTGCGGTTCAAAGATATCACATGATTTGATTGTTCACATAACAAGGAAATATCAGAGCAAGAAGCAGGTATTAGACCACAAGCCCACGATTCCTGCAGGCTGCCTCCTGACTAGCGAGCACCGAAGACGTCCATGGGTTGAACATGCCTCACCTTCCATCTGCCACTTACTTCATCTATAGGATGCCTGATTTATCCCGCCTGTCTTGAATCACTCTTTTTCTGTTTCCTCTTTCACGTGCGCACACTTCATTTCTTTAATGTTTCAATTTCATTAGTCCTCAATCTAAGCCACTTCCACTTTGCATGCCCTTCATACATTCTTCCAAATGTAAGAAAATCTTCCAGACCCTAACTTGTCCTCTTGATTGGCCTCTTGTTCAAAAACAGCAAGAAGTTTGCCTGAATGGGAGCAGCTGCAACATGGGAAACAAGTGAAAACAGGAATAAGTGAGCAAAAGGCACAAATGTTATCGACCTTTTCCCAAGCCCCGTGATGTCGTCAGCTGGAGTCATTGCCTCTGGGCTTGCTGAATATGATTTTTCTCCGGCACGTTCTTCCCCATACATGCCTTCTTGTCCTTGTCCCCAAGGCCCAAGGACTCTCTGAGCAAGGAGAGCCAGCCTGTAGGAGGGAGGGAGGAGCCCTCGCTGCTGGTAGAGCTCCTCTCTCTGCCAACAGCTGTGTGGCCTTTTCAAAGGACTTGCTGTGCCCTAAAATGAACCTCCATGGGAAGGGGGTAAAGGAGAGATTGGAAAACTCAGAAAAATCTCTCCTAGTTCACCCTGGTGTGTTCACACATGCCCTGGCAGCTTACTGCACACAGCAACTTTCCCAGTTGCTTTTAAAAAGCCACATTTTTTCCCCTCTGCTCAGGAAGCACAGAAAGATTTGGTGGCTTCTGACATCAGGCAAGGGAGCAGTCACCAGCTGCTAAATGGGATTGAAAACCCCGAAAACAATTGGCTACAGATATTTCCAATTTAGAAGTTTCCGGATGGCCTTTATCCAAGCCTTTTATGACTTCTAAAAGGCATTTGATGGGAAGTAAAGTGACTATAAATTAGTGCCTACTAATTCTTTATAATACAAGAGAGGTCAGTTTGTCTTGGGGGAAAAAAAAAAAGCACAGGCGTAGAGAACATATGAATCCCAGTGTCCCCGCTGACTTTCTGAGCGATCTCAGACAGGCAAGGCAACTGCTCTGAGTTTTGTGTTGAAATGGGAAAGGTCACAACATCCTATGACAAAGAGAAAGTAAAGCCATACAGGTAGACTCAGCCAGTTTCCAGGGATGGAGGCTGCTTGGACTAACTAAACAGACTGAAAAGCAACAACGTGCTGGATAGTTAAAACAGCAAAGACAACAAGGACAAAAATATGTCTTTGCTCTCTGTCATGGGCCTGGGGAACCTGAACGAGTGATGACTATGTCTGGAGACCACGAAGAGGAAGCTGCACCCCTAGACTTCTTTGAGGACTGTGGGGGAGATCAGACCCTTAGCATGCACCTGCCTTCAGATTGCACTTTTCCTGTGCATAACTCCTGCAGAACAGGCAGTAAGGACCTTTTGCCAATCTGCAAATGCTAGGTCCCTGCCTCCCGTTACGCAGCGGGCTCACCAAGGAGCAGAACAGGCTCCGCAGAGATGCAGGCTGAGCCTTGCAATGTGTCTGCCTCCTTCCTTACTGCGTGGCATCCGAGCCCGTGCACCTAAATCAACAGCGACCACCATACTCTAGGCCAAGGGCAGGGAACCTGAGGCCTTAAGGCCACATGTGGCCCTCTAGGTCCTTAAGTGAGGCCTTTGGACTGAATCCAAATTTTATAGAACAAATCCTTTTATTTTTATTAATACATTTTTGTTCACTCTTCATATTTTTATTTTTTTAAATGAATGTATTTAAAATACCAAAGAATAAAATAAGTTTCAACAAAATAATCCTCCCGGATTGACTGGCATGATTAGAACATTGCTAAGCCATCAGGGCTGAATTGACAACTGCTAAACTCATGATTTACTAACAGTTTTAACTTACCTCGGCACGAGGCTGGTTGATGAGAGTTTATGGGGGTTGAGTACGCCAGTCTGTTACACTTTTTGACAATGGTGCACTGTGTTTCTGTTTGAAGAGGAATTTGTGAATAGTTGCACAGCTCAACAATATTTTTTTTAATTCTGTTTCTGCTAAAGATAAAATGATTTGCTTGTTTTGTGATAATGCAATATCAGCATCACAGAAACTCGGTGCTCATCAGCATTGTAACACTCATAAGGACCACACATATTTTAAATTAGAGGGAGAGGCATGAAAGTTTGTATTGCAGAAATTAAAAGATGAAAAGCTAAAGCAAAGACAATTCTTTCAAGTAGCAATAAGACCATTGAAGCAATTTATAAAGCAGCTTATATACTCGGAGAAAAAAGGGAAGCCATTCAGTGATGTAGAAATTGTGAAAGAATGCATTGTCAACATTGTAGGATGCTTAGACCCCAATAACATTTCAAAGTACAAACAACTGCTTCTTTCAAGGAGAACCAAAACTGACCGGCAGCATGAATTAGCCTTCAACTTAACAGAACAATTTCATTCAATACTTCAAAAGGAAAATATATATTATTCAATCACTTTGGATGAATCAGCTGATACTACTGACTTGGTGTAGGTTTTATACTTCATTTAGGTCATAAAAGAAGATTTTCTTTGCTACAAAGAGTTACTCACTTTGAGCACTCTTGGGAAAAGAACACAGGGAATAGATATTGTCAACAGATTTCGAGATAAATTTCATGAAATTGAGCTGAATTTGGTAAATTTAGTGAGTGCATGTACAGACAGTGCACCTTTCATGACAAGAAAACATGAAGGATTTATTGCACAGATTTAAAAAAAAGTATTAATAGATCCAGATATTCTCATTTCTTTTCATTATATCTTGTATCAGCAAAATCTCTGTGCTAAAGCTACTATTTTAAGTGACACCTTGCAACGAGTTTTAAGTATTGTTAACTATATTTGTGAAAACGCAACAATGCATCATCAGTTTCATAACATGCTAAAGTTGAAGGATGCGGTATAAGGTGTGGATTTGTCATATCATTCTAAAATGCATTGGCTATCACAGGGACGTGTGTTTGCCAAAGTTTTATCTCTGTGAGAACAGATAGTTAAATCTTATGAAGAACAGAATAAGCAATGTGAGTTATTGAAAGATTTCTGTAGGAATGCAGCATTTCTGTGTGCCATCATGTTAGATCAAAACTACTTGAATATTTCTTTGCAAGGTAAAACTACGTCTGTATATGATATGTGGTAAAAATCCAAGCATTTCAGAGAAAGCTATCTTTTTTCAAAACACTTCTACTTCAAAAGGAAATTTCAGTTGAACATTTTCCCCAATTAGCAAAGGTCATTGATGAGCAGGATGATAGATGTGAATCATTTGAATTATACTCAGCTGTTACAGACCTATTAATTGGAGAACACAAAAGGTTCACTGACTTTGAGACTCATGACATCACACTCAAATTAACAAATAGTTTTCATTTCAGCCTCACCTAGTTGCTATCACCAAGGCACCTAAGAACTACAGATGGAATTGATTGATCTCTCAGTAGATGACATTTTAAAGTTATTGTTTGATACTAAGAAAGATCCGGTTGAAATATGGAAAAATGCAGTAGAATACCCATACCTTCGGCAACATGCCTGAAAAATGATTTCTTGCTTTTCAACTACTTATTGTTGTGAATCTACATTCTCCTACCTAACCCAAATCAACACACCCTCAAGGTCCCAAATGACTGACGCCCATCTAGAGGATCAGCTGAAACTGCAGACTGACCTCCATGCTGCAACCAAATATTCAAATGCTTTCCAACAAAAAGCAGACACAACAAAGTCATGAAAAGGTTAACTTTAAATTAACAGATGGTTTTCATTTTTTTGAAATTATTGAGTACATAGTGGTTAGATTTTTACAAAATAATGTAAATTTTTCAGTACATCTAAGCGAAGTTTCTTGAATGTGGCCTTACTTGATTACATCTAAATGAATGTGGCCTTCCAACATGAAAAGGTGCCCACCCCTGCCTTGGAGCATCAGCACTGGCCTGAGGTTATGGCTCTGGTGCAGGAAAGTGAGTCTAGCAAAGACTGATCTCCAGTCTCTTCCTTTCCAGACTTAATCTGGTGTGTTCCTTTTAATGTTCCTGAAAGTTCCTTCAAACTGAATGCATTGCTCGTGGCCATAGAGGCCACTACATTTTTCTATTTCTGTGCCTTTACTCGGTTCGTTCTTTCTACCCAAAATAGTCTTCTCCTGCATATCTGCAGGTTCTAAACTAAACCTACCTATTCTTTATAACCCTGTTCTCTTGCAATTGGCTCCATGAAACTTTCCCCAATTCACTCTCATACTCCCTGCTCAGCCTATGAAAAATAATATGGGAATTTTAAGAAGAGTGTGAGAACACTATCCCTGCCCTTAGGAAATTTACAGTCTACTTGGGTAGACAGTAAGATAAGAAAGAGGACAAGGTCATTTGATATACAATGCCAGGAAGAGCTGTGAAGGTCATGGTAATTACTGTTTATAGGGTGCTTATCATGTGCCAGGTGCTATATCAAGAGCTTTATCTGTATTACTTTAGTCAATCCTCACCACAACTCTATGAGATGATAATCCCACTTTGCAGATGAGGAAACTAAACTAAACTAAGTTGGAAACTTAGAGGTTTCCAACTAAATTTGGAAACATTGATACCTTATCTAGGATATATTGCTAGTAGATCACAGAGCCTGAGCTCTTAGAAATCACAACACGTTGCTGTCTCACTTTCTCATATTCACAGAAAGCCCATTAAAAAAATATATTGAGTTTTAATAACCAAATTTTTAAGTGAGGAGGATCTGAATAAACGTTTCTCCAAAGAGGGTATACATATGGCCAATAAGCCCATGAAAATATGCTCAACACCATTAGTTGTTAGGGAAATTCAAATCAAAATCACAATGAGATATCACTTCACACCCACTACGATGGATATAGTCAAAAAAAGACACACAATTTAATGGTGAGTACAACACTTACATGCACATATGGAAATAAAACTCATTGGAAATCAAGCAAGTGAGAGGGGAGAGGAGGGAATGAGTAAATTCACACCTAACAGGTACAATGCACACTATCTGGGTGATGAGAACATTTATAACTTCAACTCAGACTGTACAAAATTAATTTATGTAATCAAAACATTGGTACCCCTGTAATACTCTGAAAGAATTTTTTTTAAAAAAAGGTACACGATAACAAGTTTGAAAAGGAGGTGGAGAAATTGAAACCTTCATATAGTTCTGGTGGGAAGATACAACGATGCAGCTGCTAAGGAAAACAGCTTGGTGGTTTCTCAAAATGTTAAATATAGAGTTTCCATATGACCCAGCAGTTCCACACCAAGGTATGTACCCAAGAGAAATGAAAATATACCAAAAAAACACAAAACTTGTACATGATTGTTCATAACAGTAGTATTCATAATAGCCAAAAGTGAAAACAGCATAAGCATCGATCAACAAATAAATGGATAAATAAAATGTGAGATAGCCATAAAATGGAACATTATTCAGCCATAAAGGGCAATGAAGTACTGACATATGCTACAACATAGATGAACCCTGAAAGTATTATGCTAAGTGAAAGAAGCCAGACTCAAAAGGAATATTATATGATTTTATTATATGAAATGTCCAGAACAGACAAATCTATAGAGACAGAAAGTAGATTCAGGGTGTTCTTGGACTAGAAGAGATGCGAGGGTGTGGGAAAGGGAAGTGACAGCTAATGGGTCCAGAGTTTCTTCTTGGAGTGATAAAAATCTTCTAAAATTAGATTGTGGAGACGGTTGCACAATTCTGTTAGTATACTAACCACCGCTGAATTGCACACTTTAAGTGGGTAAATTCACATTATATGAATCATGTCCCAATAATGTTATTATAACATATATAGAGTTTTAGGGGTAAATAACGTTTTCCAATAGATCTTTTTTAAACTGTCTCTAGAATTCTCAATTCTCAAATTGGGATCTGTGGATGATATCACTGGGTGCCAGGATTCGACAAGAACCTATTTTAAGTTGGTGTCTCCATTTGATGAAATATTAAACACAATTTAAAGCCCACAGTAAATCAAGCAGATGACCGTAAGTAAGTACTGTCCCATAATTGGAGAACCTGCATCTGTGGAATAACGATGTCTCCTAGCACTGCAGAAACAAAGCTTTCACATCAAGGCAACAGAGCGGACGGAGAACTGCATCATCTATCATATGGCACGTGACTGGACCAGCATGCCAAACCCGAGTGCCTGCTCTGAGCTAAGTGTTCTGCATTCGCACTGGCCAGGTGCAAACCCAGGCCCCATCTCTGTAGCACTTCGGGAGCCATTAATAGAGCAAATCATACAATATAAGTGATAAAATGTTTTTGCAAAAGGCGTACTCTTATTAAATCTTATTTCAAGGTACATTATTATATCGATTGGTTCATCGAACTCATGAATAAAATTCAGTCACTGTTAAAAATAATCACGGTGGTGATTCCAATGATATGTTCACAATCAAAAGAATAAAGTCAATAAAGGAAACACTAAAATCATACAGCGATGTGTCACTTAACAACAGGGATAGGTTCTGAGAAATGCGACTTTGGGCAATTTCCTCATTGTGGGAACATCACAGAGTGGACTTACACAAACCTAGGTGGTGTAGCCTACAACACACCTGAGCTATAATGGTACGGCCTATGGTTCCTAGATACAAACCTGCACAGCATGTCACTGCACTGAATATTGTAGACAATTGTAACACATCTGTATTTGTGTATTTAAACATATCTAAACACAGAAAAGGTATAGTGAAAATACAGTATAAAGAAAGATAAAAAATGGTGCACCTGTATGGGGCAGTAATCATGAATGGAGCCTGCAGGACTGGAAGTTGTTCTGGGACAGTCAGTGAGTAAGTGGAGCGAGAATGTGAAGGCCTAGGACATTGGTGTACGCTACTATGAACTTTATAATCACTTATGCTACACTAAACTTATAACAAATAGTTTTCTTTCTTCAGTAATAAGTTAGCCACTCTAGCCCAGGCTACAGAGTGAGACTCTGTCTCAAAAAAATAAATAAATAAATAATAATAATAATAAATTAGTCTCAGCCTACTGTTTTTTACTTTATTAACTTTCTATTTTTTAACTCTTTTGTAATAACACAGCTTAAACCACAAGAACAGTGTACAGCTGTACAAAAATAGTTTTTCTTCTTTATATCTTGTTCTGTCAGCTTTTTCTACATTTAAAATTTTTCATTTTAGTTTTTCTTTTTTTTCTACTTTTTAAACTTTTTGTTAAAAACTAAGACATGGCCAGGAGCAGTGGCCCTGTAATCCCAGCACTTTGGGAGGCTGAGGCAGGAGGATTGCTTGAGCCCAGGAGTTTGAGGTTTCCATGAGCCATGATTGTACCACTGCACTCCAGCTTGGGTGAGTCGCTGTTTCAAAAAAAACAAAACAAAACAAAAACTAAAACACAAAGATACACATTAGCCTAGGCCTACAAAGGTCAGGATCATCATCACTGTCTTCCATCATACATCTTGTCTCACTGGAAGGTCTTCAAGGGCAATAATATGCATGGAGCTGTGATCTCTTATGATAACAATGCCTTCTCTGGAATACCTCCTGAAGGGCCTGCCTAAGGCTGTTTTACAGTTAATATTTTTTTAACAAATAGAAGGAGTACAATCTAAAATAACCATAAAAAGCGTAGCAAATACATAAGCCAGGAATAGTCATTTATTATCAAGTATTATGTACTATACATAAGGGTATTGCTATGCTTTTATCTGACTAGCAGTGCAGTAGGTTTACTTACACTAGCATCACCACGAACATGTGAATAATGCATTGCACTATGACTTTATGAAGGTTATGATGTCACTAGGCAATAGGAATCTTTCAGGCTCCACTATAATCTTATAGGACCACAGTGATATATGTGATCCATCCTTGATGGAAATATTATTATACTTTGAATGACTGTATATATATATATATGCATATTAATATTGTGCATGTAGTGTGATACTGAGGTTTTATATTAGCAACTAGCTGGACATTGAATGCTAGAAACACAGTTTTATTTTATAAAACATTTAGTAAGATTTAGTTAACTTTTCAAAAATTAAATTAAAAATGTTAGCTTTAGTGGTTTCATTTAAAATTTTTGAAAATACATATGAAAAATAATTTTAATTTTAAATTTTGAGTTTGATGCTTCATTATTAATACCTTTTTTATTAAACTACATTTAGACTACATTTCAGATTTTCTGTATCTTGAATACAATTACATTTTTAATTCTTTAAATGATAACTATAAATAGGACTCAAATTATGTGCAGATCACATAATTAGTGATTTTTGCTGAAGTTAGGAGAAGAGAATAAATTTCATGGAATAAATATATGGCAATTTATGAATTATGTATGTCTTCATTTTATTCTCATGCAAATGTCACCAACTCATCAAGAGAATTCTCAGACATATGCATTAATAATTAAATTCAGTCATCTTTGGTATTTTGCAGACTTTTAGTCATAAAAAAAAACTTTATGTATATTTGGAATTGCCACAACGAGGGTATGTTTGGTACGGTGGAAAGATAGACCTATTTTATGGAACAATTTGTTAACTTGATTTATAATTTTTAAATATTTAGACATATGGTATGTGGGTCTCCATTTGTACTCTGGCTCTGGGCCCCCCAAATGTTAGGGTGGGCATGGATTTTGTAGTCTTCCAAAGGATTCTCCTTGATAATATCTTCTGTGTTTATAAGCGCTTCCTTTGTATCAGGCACTGTGCTCTCAGTGTGGTTGAACAGATGCTTAAAACCCAGTTCCTGCCTTTGTGAGGCTTAGAGCCTGGCAGGAGACATAGATAGGCAATAGAAGCAACTACACAGTGAGAGAAGTGTGTGTGGTATAGACACCTCAAAAAAGGAGAGATGAACTCTATCTGGGACTATCAGCAAAGGTGTCCCAAAGAAAATAAAATCTGAGTTAGATTTTGAAAGACTGAAAGGCATTCACAAGGAGGGCCAATGTGGGAGAAGGAAGAGAGGCCAAGATCAGCACGGCTCTGCAGGGAAGGGACGTGCAAACACGCCGGGAGCAAAGGGTGGGAACAGCAGGAACCATGGCAGGTGACGGGCCTGGGTGGCCATACCAAGGCTCTTGAGATATATTCCTTATATATGATTGAAGCCCTGAAGGGTTTTAAGCAAGAGAATAAAATTAACATCCTTGAATTTAGAAACTAGGCCGGGTGCGGTGGCTCACACCTGTAATCCTAGCACTCTGGGAGGCCAAGGAGGGGTGGATTGTTTGAGCTCAGGAGTTCAAGACCAGCCTGAGCAAGAGCGAGACCCTGTCTCTACTAAAAATAGAAAGAAATTAGCTGGACAACTAAAAATATATAGAAAAAATTAGCTGGGCATGGTGTCGCATGCCTGTAGTCCCAGCTACTCAGGAGGCTGAGGCAGGAGGATCGCTTGAGCCCAGGAGTTTGAGGTTGCTACGAGCTAGGCTGACACCATGGCACCCTGGCCCGAGCAACAGAGCGAAACTCTGTCTCAAAATAAATAAACAAAAATAAAAAAGAATGAACTTTTTTAAAAAAATAAAATAATATGTTGTAAGTTCTATGAACAATTGATTATGGAGAGGAGAGTTTGGAAGCAGGAGGACTCATCAGAAGGTTTAACAGAGGACAACAAGAAATAGGATAGCACCAGGGATGGACCCAAAGGGACAGACTTGAGAGACACTTTGCTTTTCCAAGTTTCATTGGTAGTCAAGTATGATTTCTATAATACATACACAATCGTATGGGTGTGTACGTGTGTGTACAAGCATGTGTTGGTGTCTGGCTGAGCTGCTTACTCTATTCAGAAATCTTCCCTGTAATATCCCAGACGGTCTGACATCCAGGTCCAACTTGAAGGTGTGTAGTGCAAGAAGGTACCATTATTTCCAGGCTTCTGCCATTAGACCACTTTGGTTTCTAGAAAAATGCTCTTTTGCATTGAGTAGTGGTTCTACCTTTTGGAGTAACAGACTCCTAGCCACTAGAAATTAGAACTGACAGCCTTTCGCGTAATTCAGGCAGCTATCGTGTTTCTCCCCAGTTGTCTCTTTCCAAGTTAAGCACTCCTAGTCCTTTCCCTCTCTCAAATGATTCTGGGGAGCCCCGTAGCCCACCCTCTGCCCACCACCAGCAGGCTTGTCACACAGCTCCAGACACATGCTGGTTCATCAGCGTCTCCCTTAGCAAGCGGTGCCTAGAAATGTTTCACAATCCGTATTTTTCCCTATTCACACTGTCCTTTCTCATAATTAATGTAGGTGGCTGAGGTTTGAATGCAATTTTTCATCTTCGGGGCACATTTTTATGAGATTTCCCACAAAGGTTTCGTTTCTAAACTCAGAATATATGAATATTTTTAATTTACACCACCAACAGGGGATGGAGAGGGTGTCCCCCTTGTCAAAGGTCTGGGATTGCAATTTAAACAGAACTCCCCGAAGGAAGTTACTTGCCAACAGGAAGGGAGTTGCTGACGATGTTTGGGGACCATGGGTCCTGCTAATTGCCTTCTCTTTCCTTGCACTCACGCTTCTGTTCAATTGATTCAAAATATTCTTACTCACTTTCCTTCCTCAATCTTCTTCCTTTTTCTAGGGCTACAGCGTATAGGCTCTGCCTGGGTTCTTATCTCAGCTCCCTCACTCGCCAGCTACGTGACCTTGGGAAATTCTTTCCGCCTCTTTGAGTCTCAGTGCTCTCATCTAAAAAACAAGGGACGGATCATCCTTACTTGATAACTTAGTACAACTTACATGAGATTATATATGGAAAGTGCTTAGTCTTTTGCCCAGAACAGAGTTGAGACTGCCAGAGTAAATACAGGACACCCAGTTAAATTTGAATTTCAGATAAACCATGAATAATTTTTCACTATAACTATGCCCCAAATATGATGCCATCATCATTGTCACTTTCTCGTTTTCCTCCTTTTTGGTATTCTCCTCTCCTTCTTTTCCTTCTCCTCTTTCTCTTCCTCCTCCTCTTTCTCTTCCTCCTCCTCTTCTTTCCTTCATCCTTTCTCTTTCCTCACTATCTAGTTCTAATCTTAAAAACATGTCAGTACTAACACGATCACATTCTATACTGTATTGTTTTGGAACAGCCAGGTCCTTAATTAGTGATACTAACAAGGAGCCAGGGTGACTGCTGGCCAGGATATAACTGAAAAATTAAACACTTCACTTCTCTGACTTTAGACTTTTCATCTGTTAAATAGAAATACTTAGATGGCTATCTCACAGGATTATTGTGAGAATTAGCAAGTTCTCAGGTGAGTGTGTGGCACATAGCAGGTAAGCGAGAAATGGTAAATGTCATTGTCATTAGTGTTCCATCCTGAAACATCCATTTCCCAGTGTAATCTAAAGATGAAATGTTCTTAGTTCTGATTCCTAGTTCAAGAATCATGTTAAGACAATGGGTTTCACAAAATTATTTAACAAGCTAAATGGCATAAAGGACCATTGCCAAAGATTTCCTGATATGACGGACACCCCTTCCCATCTCCCTGCATGTCTTCAAGCAGTGTCTGAGGCAGTCCCGTTCTTTGCAGTCTTGCTTGGTGACTGAAAATTCAAGCTAATCCACCTGACCATATAGTCTTTGCCTGGTCAAGCCTTAACCAGAAATGGAAACTATTGTTTCTATTACCAGACCACAGAACACTTTTAAAAAAATCAAAGTATCATAGAATATCTTTTTATTTTGCCCACCTTCCCTCATCCTTTCCTAGTTTGCCTCTTCATTAAAGCTCCAGACAGTGGCCATGAGGAATATTCAGAAATGCAGTCATACCTTCTCCACACACATGCAACATTCCTCTGCTCTAGCCAGGAACAATTAAATCCAAATCACCCCAAACTCATGGGGATTCAGCATCTTCTTAGATACTCTTAAAGATGATGATATAATGATTCTATAAATCTTGGTTCCGGATTTTAAATACATCTACAATATCAGTATCATGGTCTTCCTGATACACAGTCAAGATTGGTCACCCACACTCTGATGAAACACACATACACAGTGTTTTTCTCTTGTTTTTCAAACAGAAGGGAAAAAAAACACCCAAATTTTGGCTTTCATGAAAACAATGAGACTTTCTTCCATTCCCAGGATTCTGATTTTTAATCTGAACATTGTCTAACCAAGAGCAGATCCTTTATGTGCACCCATATAACAAACCATGAAATGGCACCCAGTGTGGACCTCACATGCCTATATTGAATTCTTCCATTACTCAAGAGATCTACAGCAACCTCCTTTAAGGGAGAAAAAAAAATTATTAAAACGTCTCATTTCTTTCCCAGGATACACAAATTAGTACAGATAATCTCTCCGAATAAAAACATGTTTAGATGGATTCAGGACACTCCATTTAAAATACCCGTTACCCTCAAATCAAATTTTCACTGCCGTTGAGTGGCAAGGGACGATGCCCTGGGATCAGTAAGCTTCTAAGATTTCTTCTGCTGGAGTGTTTAATTTCATTTTACTTTCCGCAAATAAGCATGCTTGGAGCCACTGCTTTGCCTTCCTCTGGAGTAATTGAAAAATTTAATTCACATTAAGCCAGAGAAGATGGTGTTTTTCCCTAAGGTCACCCAAGGCAAACATTTTAAACCTCTAACAGCCCATCAGTCAGAGATGCATGTCTTGTCCTTTCCTGATGAGGTGCCTCCTGGAGCCAAACGAAGCCTTCTGCACAGTGTACCCCATCCTCCACCCACTGCACTCAGCCCCTGTGTGGAGGTCACCCCGAGAGCCAGGCTGGTGCATCTCCAGATTCGATTCCCACTGTGATTCTTAAGGTGCCTCCAGTGTATGTCCCAGACAGCGCTTCGTTTGGAGATCTATGTGTTTCTAGGCTTCATTTCTGCTTAAAAGATTAATGGGAGTTGAGACCAAAAGCCTCTTTGCTACTGCAATTCTCGAACTGCAAGCAGCTTACTCGAGAATGAGTATTTCACCAGGGCTAGGTTGTGCTTCAAATCTTATCATCCCTTCCCTAAAAACTAATAACATTTTGCACTTATATGATGCCTTTCATCAGCTGCAGGTAATATACACCACATTGCTGGAACTCAGAGATGAGTAAATCATTAATTGCTCATAATGCCTCACATAAGCACTCTCAGATCGTCGTGCATAAGGATTCAATCTAGCACAATGACATCTGTGCATATTTCTCTTTTATTCAGGTATAAAATGTGTGCGGTGACTTACAAACGACAAATCTCTTGTGAACACAACCAAAAGCATATTACCACCAAGATGACCCTGGAACCACAAAGGTGGAAGATATTCAGCTCATGGATAACGGAACTTTTTATAAGAAAAACCAAGGCTCTTCCAAGAATAACAAGGGATCTAAATATTCTTAAGTAGAAAAATATCTAAGACCTAGATTTTTCCCCTTCTCTCAGTGTAGCACAGCATTTGTTGGCGATGACTTGTAAAGATAATCCTTTTTTTTTTAAGGGAAGAAAAGCAAATGTAGTAAAATGAAGTGAGATCTTGTAAGAAGAGTTCCACCTGATGCAACTCCTGGATGTTTCCTGCATTTCAGTTATAGAGTGAGAACTCACACTTTTGCTGTGGTGCTTCATCTTCTAGGGAGTCATAGGCACTCTGAATCTTTGTTGGTTTCAAAGTGTCGAGAAGCATGCAGGAAGCAGGGAAGAGGGCATGGTCACGATCCGGATGATGATCCACTATGATTCGCCAGAAAATGAACGAGCAGGGAGAATTCTCAACGAAGCAAACAGGAGACTTATGTCTGCTGCCACGGGGAAGCATGTGGCCACAGGTGCTGAGTCAGAGGCCAGGAACTACCGGGAGTGAGCTGGCCTGCGAGGAGGATGGAGGGACATTTGGAAAGGATGGGGGTGTGTCTGTGTCCGTGGTCTCCTCTCTCTGACCTCCACAGAGGGAAGCTGCAGGCAGAAAAACAAGGCTTTACATCCAAACACAGTCTTTGCTGAACTTGAGTCGGGTGAGTTGGCTTTGCTGGTTATCCTCCGTTTGAGCCCAGATGCATTCTCCACACTTCTCAGCCGTGTAAGGTGCATTTGCTTCAAACGCCACATCAGCCCTGGGGGTCGTAGCATCCCAACAACAGTGACAACATAATACATGCCTCACAGACCCTCCTGCAGATCACAGAGACCCCAAACCCTCCAAACCCTTTCCTGCAGGTTTCTCGTGGGGTGTGTACGCAAGGATTTGCCAAAGGCCAAGGTTACCCTGCTTTGCCACTCGGGGCGCCCACCACATCTGGCTGCTCCCACCATGACTCCCTAGGAGTGTCAGCTGCTGCCCCTGCCCCTACCGGCCCCCTGCCCATCAGCTGCCCTTTCCAAGCAGGTACGGGGGAGGGAGCAATGGGTGAGTTTTCCTGCCCCCTCTCCCTGCCCCATGACCCTGGGAGACTTCATCACTAGACTGTAAATAACACTGTGCCGCATTCTCAGTTGTTAAGGACTTTACGAGACCCTAGGAATGTAGTCGTCCTGTTTGATTTCTGCTTTATCACAGCCTTGTCGCCACCGCACTCCCATCCCCCACCTCTTCAGAGCTTTCCTCTAACCTGGGACTAGGCCCTAAACATTCCATAATTAGGACCTTTTCTACCAATAACAGAAACCCACTTAATTAATGTAAACACAAATGGAAATGTATCATATTATATTTAGTTTTTTATGTATGGTGTCATTGAACCCCAGGGCAGGGACTCGGTGGAGCCTCAGAACAGGCCAAGACGCGTTGCTCTGAGTCTTTCCTCCATGTGCTTTCCAGAAGCTGTCATGTCCTGCTGTGGGTCAGCTGTCTCCGCTTCCCAGGCCACCCAGGGCAGCTCCCGCTGAGGCTGGAACCTCTGCGTTCCGGGTCCCAATTCCTGGGAAAGAAGTCCTGACAGGCCCAGTGTGGCGTGGGACTAATCAGCTATGGCCAGTGGTTCAGGGCCAGCTGCTGTGGGAGTCGCCAGAGGGGAGAGACACTTTCCAGAAAAAGCAGAAACTAAGCAATCAAGGAGGCTTCATCCAGGAGGGAAGAGTCTAGTTGGTGTCACACCTTTGAGTTGTCCTTACCTCCCACTCTGCTTCCCCAGTGCTAACAGGGCTTCCCTAGGCACGGAGAGGGCAGTTATTCCATAATGGGCCACACTCTGCCCCCTGCAGCCCTTTGTGGAAAAGCTGGTCCGCACAGCACTTGGGGCTAGGCCAGGCTGCTGCTGACCTCGGTTCCCCCACTTACCAGCTGAGGGTCTTTATTGTATTCTTTGTAAGCCTCAGTTTCCTCATCTGTGAATGGACATAATAATGCCCATCTCAAAAGGTTGAACTGAGGTAACAGATGCCATGCAGTTAAAACAGTGACCAGTGCTGGGTAAATTTTAGGTGGCTTTTATTGTTGTTGTTGTTGTTAATATTAACTTTTACAATACAACTTATTAATACAAATGTCCTTTTAAAATTAAAGCAACCAATCATCAGTTTGATTTCACAACTATAAACCCTACAGCATGTTCCAAAATTATTGAACAGCATATTCTAAAAAAGCAAAAGGCTAAAAACAAAATTTTAAACATAAAAAACAAATAGTAAATTTAAAGACTTTTGGGGGGTTTTTTGTTTATATTTTCTGATACTTATTGGAAATATAATTTCCTAACATGAATTCTTGTAAGAATAAAATAATAAAAAGTACACAAAGCACTAAGCACTGTGCCTAGACGTAGAACATATTCACCATGTGGTGGTGGTGGTTTTACTTACTATAACTAGTATGATCATGATTATTAGTCTTAAGGGGAAAGATGCTTTAGTATTTATTGGCAAATTTTTTAAGGTGATCTTTTCATTGACTGCTGAAAAAAGCCATGAAACTTTCTTTCCTACTTAAGTATGACATTTATGTATATATGTGGGATTATATATAATTCAATACATAAAATGCAAAGTAATTTTTTTAAATATTGGAAAATGGAAAAGGAATCACTGATCAACACAGCAAAGCGAAGAGCAGTTGCCCTTGGAAGCCGGCAGCTTTTTTTGGCGGTGTTGGAGGCTCTAGTTCCTGCTAAATTCCATTCTGCTTTCTCACTCAGGCAGCTTTCTAGCTTCTGTTAGAAACAAGCACATGCCTCAAAGCCTCAAAATATATAGTTCCCTAATGCACCTGAGCAGACCATCCTGGGTGTCTGTGACCCAGATTCGCCATGCATACAAAAGAGAGCACAGTACAGAGGAAGGAAGTAACACTCATTTTAAAAATATAGGATGTCTCCCTTTGCTCTGGGCTGGACCTCCAGGCTGATTTGGAGTAAGTTCCAAGGTGATCCACAGGGAAGGGAATCTGGTTCAAGAAAGGAGATATGCGGCAGTGAGGGGAGGTGGAACAGGGAAGTACATAGTGTGGACCCTGTTGCAAAAATAATCCCCTCTGCAGAGAAAATCCATGAATTGGCTGCAGTCATTACAGTTCTTTCCCAGGGCTTGCAAAAGATATCTTCTTTAGACGGGCACCAGGGAAACGCTGCCTCTCTGGTGCTGCTAGATTTGTTCTCTAGGTTAGATATTGATTTTTCTTTCAGTGGAATAGCAAAGGCATGAGAGCATAATGGAGAGAGAGAGGTAGGTTCCCTTTCCCCATCTCTGGCTCAGGATGACAAGTCAGAGCAACTGTAAGCAACTCCTTATCTTTCACAGGAGACGAGAAATTGAGCCAGGACTCTCCCATAGTCAGAGATAGCTGTTAGAAGGCTAAGGCGCTATGACTCTGAGAAATATGATTTCCCCTCTCTTATCACCCTGTCTCCAGTCACATACAGTCTGCTTAGGGTGTTGATAACCATATTAAATTCATCCAAATACAATTTCAATATTGATGGAAGCAAACTATATTTACATTTGATTTTTCTCCCCCAACTCCCTGCAAACAAAACAAAACAAAACTAAACCGTTGTCTTCTTTATTTCTTTAAGTTTCTCAAGAGTTCTGCAAATTGTTAAACATATTTATCAACAGATTGTTTTTTCCAAATCAGAGACTCATTCATACAAAGCAAAGCAATTAGGTTTTGGCTGAGCTGGTCCAGTAATTCAGCTTTTCTGATGAGGAGAAATTGCTTCTGTGTAAGAACTAATACCCACCTGGTTTCAAACCTCAGCCGCTGGCAAATATGTCAGAACAAGAGACATTTCCTGTTTCTTTGACAGATTGGCCCTGGGCTGAAATTTAATCTAATGTGTCAAAAGTGGTAGGTGGGGGAAAAGGCAGAGAAACACTATCCTGACTCAGATTTTGACAGTCAACCTTGTCTGAGAATAGTGTGGGTATTGGTTGGTATGGATAAACAAGAGCAGTAAACATTGCAAAATGCAATAATAAGGAACCTTCATAGATCTCTGTATTTTTTTAATGATAAAACATTCACACCAAAAGTAAGACATGGAGATCTACATGTGAAAAAAAATGAATCTAATAACAGATCTTACACCCTTCACAAAAATTAACTTGAATGGATCATAGACCTAACTATAAAACACAAAACTATAAAACTCCTAGAAGATAACACAAGAGAAAATCTTGATGACCTTGGTTTGGTGATGACTGTCTTGATGCAACGCCAAAGACACCGTCCATGAAAGAAATAATTCATAGGCTGGACTTCATTAAAAGTCAAAACTTGTGCTCTGTGAAAGACATTGTCAAGAGAATGAGAAGTCATGCCACAACCTGGGAGGAAATATTTGCAAAAGACATATATAATAAAGGATTGTCAACCAAAATATGCAAAGAACTCTTACAATTCAACAATAAAAAAACAAACAACTCAATTAACAAATGAGTAAAAGGCCTGAACAAACACCTCCCCAAAGAAGATGTAAGACAATAAATAAGTATATGAAAAGATGCTTCATATCATGTCATTAGGAAAACACACATTAAGCAACAATGAGGTACCATATATACCTATTAGCGTGGACAAAATCCGGAACCCTGCCAACACCAAATGCTGGTGTGAATGTGCAGCAACAGGAACGCTCACTCATTGCCACTGGGAATAGAAAGTGATACAGCCACTTTGGAAGACGGTGTGGCCGTTTCTTCCAAAACCATCTACTCTTACTGTTGATCCAGCAATGGCAGCATGCCTTGGTATTTACCTGAATAAGTTGAAAACACAGCCACACAAAACCTGCACAGAGATGTTTATAACCGTCTTGTACATAATTGCCAAAACTTGGAAGCCACCAAGGTGTCCTTCAGTAGATGAATGGATAAATAAGCTGTGGTACATCCAGACAATGAAATATTACTCAGCACTAAAAAGAAGTGAGCTATCAAGCCATGAAAAGACATGGAGAAAACTTAAATGTGTATTACTAAGTGCAAAGAGGCCAATCTGAAAAGGCTGCATACTGTATGATCCCAACTACATAACATTCTGGAAAAGGCAAAACTATGGAAACAGTAAAAAGATCAGTGGTTGTCAGGGGTTAGGGGAGAGAGAGAGAGAGGGATGCATAGGCAGAGCACAGAGGGTATTTTAGGACAGTGACACTTCTATGCATGATAGCAATTGTGGACACGTGCCTTTATACATTTGTCCAAACCCACGGAATGTGCGACACCAAAAGTGAACAATAACGTAGACTATGGACTCTGGGTGACAGTGATGTGCCCACGCAGGTTCCTCAATCATAACAGATGTACCGCTCCAGGGGATGTTGATGATGGAGGAGGCTGTGCATGTGCGGGGGAGTGGGTGTTTGGGAACCCTCTGTTCCTTTCACTCAATTTTGCTGTAAGCTAAAACTGCTCTAAAAAAATAAAGTTCTGTGTAAAAGGGAAAAAAGTTAGGATGAAGTTCTTTCCCATGAGAGGGAGAAAGGAAGATGGGAAAGGAAGTAGAAGACATAACAATCAGACTTATAAAGCTCAACTTGCTGCTCCCTCAAAGCTGCAATGAAGTGCCCATTGCACTAAACCCTCGTCTTGTCTTTGGCCAGTCCTGGTTTCCATCTCATCATCTCTCCTTTTCCTTTCCTGCTCTCACCTGCTCTTCCCACCTGTTTCCTCTTTGTTTCATCTTCCTATCTGCACTTGTTTCCTGCTGAGGGGACATGTCTGGGTCCCAAATCCCCACAACCTTTCTAGTTGGCTGTCCTTTAGGATCTGATGTCTAGACTCTGAACCCTCTAACCACACCATAACTAAGAACCTTAGGCATCTCTCGAACACTAAACCTTCAATGTCAAAACTACTATCCTCACTTCTTATAGCCAGGAAACATTCCATACATGCACACAGATCACCAGACAGCATTCTGGAAAAAGTAGACAACTCTTGAAAAGAATATTTACATTGTAATTATCTTTAATTGGTTTCCCTAATTAATTCCATTCGTTCTTATTGAGGCCCTGAAACAGGGTTGCTGGCCTTGGGGGAAGCAGGGTTGCCTCTCTGAGGTAGAAGATGGATTTGTCTGCAAATAATTACAGTTCGACGTGCTCAGTTCCACATTGGAGGGACATTCAGAGAAGAATGATCACGAAGAACATCATCAGAATTGCACATCAGCCATAAGGAAAACAAAGGCTTCCAGAGGAGAGGGTGTTTAAGAGAGATCAAAAGGACACGCAGGCACTTGCCAGGCAGTCAGGGCAGGGAGAAGACAGTCCAGCTGAAGACACAGCAAGGGTCTGGAAGAAGGGAGGCGCATGCAGTGCTGGAGGAAGCACCCTTGTTCCTGAAGCAGGGAACGGACGGGGCTGGGCGGGGGATGAGAAGTTGGATTACAAAAGGCCTTTTAGGTCAAGCCAAGGGACTTGGCCATCACTCCGGCAGAGGCCTTCGAAGGCTTGCATCAGGATTTCTGGATGATTGTTCTGGTGGTAGGAAGATGGAGGTTCTAGATAGGGAAGCTGCTAGAGGCAGGCACATTAGGCGGCCATCTCAGAAGGCCAAACGAGGACAAGGCAGCAGCAGGGGAGAGCAGCCAGTTGAGAAATATGGAGAAAGAGAGAATCAATAAGATGTTTTCCTGGGGACTGGAAAGTAAGGGAAAGCAAGGAGCTGGGAGGCACCATAGTATCTAACTCAGGTGGCTAACCACATGGTGTAATATTCATTGAGATGTGGAATATGGCGGGGCAGAGGGGTGCAGACTTGGAAAGGAGATGGGAAATGCCAGTCGGTAGTGTAAACAGGTGCTCATCAGATGAATGAATGAAATGCCAAAAGGCAACATCTTGGTGAAATACACTTCTCATCTATAGTGTGTTCTGTCCACATAGCAAGAACAATCCAATTTGAAGAATCAATGGATTCCCAATGTCAGGGACCATTATCTCAGAGCTCAACCTCTCCCTCCTCCCTACTGACAAAACCCCAGCCCCATCCTCCATCTTAAGCAGGCGGCCATAACTGCAGCGGTTATGGCCGCCTGCTGTACACACATTCCCACTTCAGGTATAAGAGCGGCATACAGGATGGACCTTCTCTCATTTCTAACATAGAAACATTAATGCCCATCACCCTTCCCCTCCCTGCTGCTCATTTTCCCTTTGTAGGTATTTTGAAAAGATAAATTATCTAATACATTGGCCATATCTTGAATCAAAAGTAAACATATTAATGTAAACCCACCTATGAGAGACTATTCCGTAAGAACAAAGCCTTACATTCCAAATGAAGTTGCTTTGGTGATTCTCATTCTTTCATGTCTTTTTCTTGCTAATAGTGCATAATCTGAGGGGTTTTTTTTTTAACCTCTAAAACAGCTTTCTCATATGTGCCACCATAGGCAATACTTCAGGCTGTCGTTATAAATTGGTAATAATTATTGAGCACTTGTTACTTGACAAACACTGTGCTACATAGTTGCATACTTTGTCTCACTAGTCTTTACACCACCATCATAACAATGTCACATGTCCCCATTTTACAGTTGATGAAATTAAATCATCAAAATGTTAAGTAAAATACCTAAGGTACAACACGATGTAAATAGAGTAGCCAGGATTTAACCCAGGATGACGAACTCTCCTAGTCATGAGGCTATACTTCAATCAAGTTGCAAATCACTGACTCTAGAACAGTCCAAGAAGAACCTCACTGTATTGGCTAAAACCTAAAAGCATCTGGTAGGTTTTCCTTTTCCTTGAAGTTGCCTACACTCTTCCTGCTTAGAAATGCATAGAACATCAAGGCAGAGAGGTAAAATGTTTCAAAGAGCCCTCAGATGTGCTATGTACCTTTAGACAGTGCAATTTTTACTTTTAAGAAAATAACAAGGACGCCTTCATCTAAAACTTCCTCCAGTGGTCAGATTTCTGTATGTGTGTGTGCGTGTGTGTGTGTGTGTATGTGTGTGTGTGAACAGTGAATACTACTCCCAGCTTTTTATCTGCAAAGAGCTGCTATTAAATGCAAGCTGACAGGAGAGGGAAGAAGGCATAATCACCAGCTATCTATGCATTTTTTTATCAGCCAAACGGGGCCATCATCAGAGCTGAGATTAATCCTGGCACCCAAAACCTACAAAGGAAAGTTTCTTTCCTCAGGAGACACCTTAATCAAGACCCTGTCCAATGTCACATAGAAATCTCCCCTGGAATATTAGAAAACCATTGCAATGCGAAGCCTCCATTTGAACAAATGCAGTACCTCTCTACTCCCAGTCCCTGTCTTGAAAACTGGCATTCGCTTTCTGATTTTCTTTCCATGTCAATTCATTTTTCTGTTGAAGAGATCTCTCCCTTCACCCCTCTATCCTATAGTACTACCTGGCTGAATTCTGCTCAGGGATCCTGGTGGTCCCGTTCTCCAAGACTACTTGAGAGGGCTCCTTTTCCAATTTCACGCCATCCATCGCTCTGGGCAACTGCAATTGTACTGAAAAGTGTAGCAGCACTTCCTAGGACCTCATTAACTCATGCTCCGAGGGAATGGGCCTCAACAGAGAATGCACTAAGCATTTAAACCACACATTGAGACAGCAAAGACTTCAAGAGCATGGCAGACAAGTGATGAAAATCAAATAACTGATGTACAAAGCCAGGCAGTAAACAAGGAGCCAAGGGAAGCTTTTCAAATTATGTTTTGTGCTGACATCACGTTTGTTCCCCCATAGCAAAGATAGGTCCTGAAATAGAGAGATGGCAGAGAGTTTGTGTGCCTCCGGGGGTCTCTAGATTCACCTGAACTGAAGCCAGAAATAATATCATAAAACTAATTTAGCCATCACACCAATAGGGCTCCTCAGCCATGAGACAGCCCGGATAATTATATGTTGCCTACAATTTCTGACACCCGGCTAGTTTCAGCAAATGACACTTCTAAATATACATTGCTTTGTTGCCGCTACCTGTCTACCTCGGTTTTTCTTCAAGCAAAAGAAATTGAACAAAAAGTTAATTGCGAAGATGGGAAATTCAAGTCATTTTATCAGAACGATCTAAATTCATTGACGGACCCCCAAAGTCAAATGACCTGGGTGGTTAGGAACACAAGATGATCAAACCACAGGTGTGTAAAGTGCATACAGATAGGAGCAGCTCAGGGCAGGTGATTCACCCCTGGGCTCTCACCTGTAAATGGGGAGGTTGGACTAAAAGTCCTCTGCAAATATGTCCTGTGTGGTTGGTATAATTGATGCTCTGGGAGCCACCACCCTGTCCTATCCAATTGTTTGTGTTTCTTTACTGCCTGTATTAAGGCAGAAAGATTTCTCTGACCTCTTATGTTGTTTTTCCATTGGCTCCCATGAGTCCTCATAGAGAGATACCCAATTTTCTCAAGTGTCTTCTAAAATAAATTTCAGTTCACACATCTACTCACACACATTCCAAACAATTAACAGTGAAACCAAAAGCTCTCCTTTAGCAGAACAGCTGATGTGGCTAAGAGAAGGGTTGGGCTAAATCTTGGAGATGCCAAGGTCTCTGGCCAGCCTGCAAAGGGGTCTTCCCTGCTGGGGAATGGATGCCCATGGAAATTTGCCCCACCTTCCACACCAAGTATAAGTCGATGACACAAAACCACAGAGAACAGCCAATGGGATAAATCAACATTTTTCCTGTCCAATGACCTGAGTAGAAAAAAAAGTGTGTAGTGAAATATGGCTTTAAATTATAGGTGAACTATAAATAAGTTATATTTACTGACAGCCAATATGCCAAGCACTGTTCTAAAGATTTCATTCCTCAATTCTTCATAGCAACTGTATGAGGAAGGAACAGTTGTTATTCCATTTTGTAGATGGAAAAGCTAAGGCACAGAGAAGTCAAAAACACTAGTAATGAGGTAGTAAGTGGATGAGGTGGGATTTGAACCCAGACAGGCAGATTTCAGAACCTGTATACTTACCATTACACTACACTGGCTATTGTGGAGATTTATTGCTATACTCTTAGGAAACATTCACAGGAGCTACAACATAATGTGGAAAGCTTCCCGCAAGTGCATTGGGCAGATCTGTATCAGCAGTATGTATGCTGATTTTTAGCTTTCTGTATATTAATGACTACAAATGTTAATTAGGGGTCAAATAGCAATGAGCACACCTACAGCAAGCAGATTAGAATGCCTCTGGGTCTCAGGCTGAAGGAGAGGAGTCGGGTTGGGAGAATAAGGATCCAGGATGGTGGAACTAGTCAAGAAAAGTGGAAAGTCCTATAGAACTAGGTTCAAATCCTCAATCATCCATTGACTAGCTATATAAACTTGGTGTTTTGGTTATATTGCTATATAACACACCACCTTAAAACTTAGTATGTTAGTACGACAACATTTATTTTGCTCATGGATCTTCAATGTGGGCAAGACTCGGCAAGGTCAACTTACCTCTGCTCTACTAGGCTTGAGACAGGAGGCTGGCATCTTTGGACGGTTTGGCAGTTGGTGCCGAGTGTTAGCTGGGAGCTCAGCCTCAACTGTTTCCCAGAGCACCCACATGTGGCATGAGCTTCCTCACAGCATGGTGGCTGGATTTCAATGGTGGGTATCTCTAAAGAGAGAGAAAGAGCTGGGAAGAAAATCTTACCTTTTATTGACATAACCTGAGAAGTCATATGGCATCATTTCTACAGCATTCTATTTGTAGAAGCAAATCATAAAGACCAACCGAGTTTCAAGGAGAAAGATAACATATTTCTTCCCTGAATGGGAGAGTGTCAAGATTCTGGGTGAGCCTACACCGCTGGAAATATTGCTGTGGCCATATTTTGAAACCACTATCTATCACACTTGGTTAAATTATTAAACTTGAGGCTTTGGAACCTCGGTTTCTTTGCCTGAAGAACTAGGATAATAAAACCTTATGGAGTTTACATAAAAGTTAGAAATAATGTATGTTATGTGCTTACACACAGTAGGTGCTCAATAGAACTTCCCAGTCCAGATTTGGGGTCAGATCTGGGGAAACAGAAATGACCTATTACTCCTCCAGTGGTTGCCAGATTTCTCAGTAACACAACTGTACCTGGACAAGAAACAAAACTTGTTACAACTACAACAAGACTAAGGGCCAAAGCACCCATCCTCCAAGGCTCTTTCTAACTGTCCTTGGGACTTCTCCCTAGGACCCCATCTTACGGAGGTATTAGCTCGGTTCTGAAGCTAAGACATTAACGTATCTACGTTAGGCCTTTTAGATTGCGTGCAAGCAGCAAGTAGCTAAACATAATGAGTTAAACACTAGGACTTAGAAGGAATCTTGATCTCATTTTCGGGTGTTCACTTATGCGAGGAAGAAAGTGCTTTACAAAATGTCTGGCAGAAGGACAGGCTCCGGGGTTTATTCCCAGAACCCAGCATGCTCTCTAAATAAATCCTGGGCCTAGAGTATTCATGACGGTTCACAGCAAACCAGATTAAATCATGTAGAACACAAAAATCTGATGTGACAAACCTAACTCAGATTCACAGATTTCAAATGAAAAAAAAAATATATTGATTTTAAAGACAAGTCCATGATCTTTTGGGGTGACTCCTGGAGTTACCTGAAAGGTACAAATGAAATCTGAGCAGACAGGGCCTCCTGAACAATCCAGTGGATGCCAGAAACCCACTGGAAATCACCTCATTTCTATACCCAAGTTAGGGGTAGGGATTCCTGGGACGGTTTTCTTGCAGATCTCAACTTTCCATTTCCTTCTTTAGTGGAAAGTGGGAAAGAAAAGCAAGACAAATGGGCAAACACGCGCTCTGTCTCAAGACAGTATTCATGAGGAGACCTCTACAAAGAATTTCTTCAAAAGGGAGAGATGAAAGGGGGCCTGGTTTTCGCTGGCATTTGAGCTGGCATTTGCAGCATCACCGTATGCCTCCGAGCAGGGCATGAGCAGCCCTTTGATTGCCAAAGAACAGTTGCACCTCTGTCAGAGCGGCCCTCATGACTCGCACGGCTCAGCGGCAAAGCGAGGGATAAGAGCAGATGTGAGGGGGAGATCACAGCAGAGGGGAACTAGCTTGAATACAAAAAAAAAAGAACACACATACAAAACACGAAAGGGGGTGCATGAGGAAAGGGGGAAGGGGCGAATTATTTGGTAGTCAGCGCTGTGGCACTGCACCTGTTGTCTTTACAGACAACAGCACATCCAGGAGGCATGAATTCTTTCTTCTTGATCATGATACCGGACGACACTGCCCAGAAAATATCTCAATGGCAGCAGACATCTTCCTTTTCTGTTGGCTGCATGCAACAGAAACTTGATCTACAATGAAGAGTGCGGTGAACTCATTTACATATTATTTTTTAAGTTAACACTTTCAGAGCACTTACTCTGTGCCGAATAGTCTGCTAAACTCCTTACAAAAACAAAATCGTGTAATCCCCTCGGCAATCTAATAGGCAGATAAGAAAGCTGACGTCGTGTCTCTTTCAGTGACTCATCATGGTTATCCTCACCTCCATCCTTCACCACCACATTAGCAACGATTTTTATTATTATTTCTTAGCCCTTACTATATATCAGGTGCTTCTTACATCATCTCACATACCTTATCGTTTTTGCCCTTGCAACAATCTTGTGCTGTGGGCACTATTCTCGTTTCCATTTTTCCATGACATGTAAACAGGATCATTGTACAATGAGACTTAGAAAGGTTAACCTACATAAAGTGGTAAAACTGAGTGGAAAGTTCAAGAAAAGAAACTTCTTCAGTCTTTTCTCAGAGTCAGTGCCCGGAACCACCATGACTTCCATGCAAGGCAATAAACAACTCATTGGCAACGTGAGAAGCTCTGGTCTCAAGGAATTCCATCCGAGCCATAAAGCTCCTTGCAATCTCCACACTCTGCTGGGTGAATTCCCAGAGACCTGGCATTGAGTCATAGGATACCAGAGCCTGCCCTCTCCACACCACTCCATTATATCCACAAAGAAACTAAGATGCATAGTGCTAAATAAAGTCAGAATCAGGATTTGAACATCACAACTTCAGCCTACCACCCTCTTTCAATAAACTCCTGTCCCAGAAAAATGGGTCTGTATTAATTTGCGCTGGCTGTTTACATCTTCACTGAATGACGAAGCACAGGACACAGGCCTGGAACGTGACTTTTGGCCCCACTTTCATTACTAACAGGACCTTTTTCTGTTCCATTTACTGACTGGTTTGAAAAAAAAAAAACCTTAAGCCGGGGGCAGTGGCTCACGCCTGTAATCCTAGCTTTCTGGGAGGCCGAGGCGGGAGGATCGCTCAAGGTCAGGAGTTCAAAACCAGCCTGAGCAAGAGCAAGACCCCGTCTCTACTAAAAATAGAAAGAAATTAATTGACCAACTAAAAATATATAGAAAAAATGAGCCGGGCATGGTGGCATATGCCTGTAGTCCCAGCTACTCGGGAGGCTGAGGCAGGAGGATCGCCTGAGCCCAAGAATTTGAGGTTGTTGTAAGCTAGGCAGGTGCCACGGCACTCTAGCCTGGGTAACAGAGTGAGACACTATCTCAAAAAAAAAAAAAAAATCTTACTCTATTTTCTGTCACTTGATGAAATGAGTTCTGCAAACTCCAGAAATGTACTTCATTTTTTAAAAATTAATTCAGAATTACCAGAAAAGTCTACATGAAAATGCTTTGTCAATTATTTTGTTTCCAGGTGATGGACAACCAACGGCAAAGCAAATCCAAAATGTATGCTGACATTTTTAAGTAACGATCCCCAGTTTGGCAATGGTGAATTGACTAATTTCTCTGAAAATGAATTTATTTGTTATTTAAAAGAAAATAAGCCCTTAGCACTTACTGTGTACTCTTTATTCCCTCCCTATGCAGTGACACGGTGAGAGGCACACAGGACAAGACACGTGTC
>VSMD01064747.1:0-12917 GCA_008750895.1 Mirza zaza | reverse complement strand
CTCAGTCAGCACTTTGCTTAAACATTGTGTTTGAGTCTTGATAGGTAAACATATAACTGCAGGCTTATACAATCAAGGCAGGGAGGGCAAAAAGGATGAAGGGGTAAAAATGTTGTAACAGATAGCAGCTTTGACTACAAAGAGACATGGATCAGAAGAATCCCAGCTCTACGCTTAGGAACTGTGTTACTCCTACACGTTACTTAACTAGACTCCGGGCGTCAATTTCTTCATCTGTACAATGGGGATAGCAATACTTACCTCATAGGGTTTTTCAGGGCAAAATAAAGTAATGCACATGAAACATCTGCTGTAATGCCAAGAATATGGCTATTTTAAAATGAACTGGCCCATTTGCCTTTCATATTCTAACGCTCAATATTTAAACATTCAACCTTGTGTTGTAATTTTCTGACGGAAAGGCGAAACCATCTTCTGGATAACAGGAGAAGTTGTAGTATAAATAAAACTGCAATGCCACATAAGTAATGCCACATGACTGCATTCTGAGGATACTGGGAATCTGAGGCTATTAACTTTGTTTATAAATGTTTAGCTTCCAAACAATCTGCTTATTTGAGATCATTTCCTTACTCACTCCCTTGCTCACAAAGTTTAGATTGGAAATTAGGAGCAATTATTTATACAGCCACATCCTTGGCTGACATCAGCCAAACACCACCTATGTTTAGTTGAGCATCTATTATTCTGCCCTATCTTTTCAGGATTTATAAACCTGAGCTGGAGGTTGGCACTTAGTTGCATCCAGCGTCAGACACAACAAGAACAAAACCAGCCTGGGGTGAAGATCCAGAGGAAAAAACCAGGTCTTGGCATAATTTAACAAGCACAAAGCTAACTCAGTGCTAAAATAAGGTTAGAGACAAATTAAACATTTTGCCTTTATGCGTTCTATGTGCTCAGACACCTCATGTCTTTTGTATATATACGACTCATTTCATCCTCACATGGACACATTACGAAGGCCTTTGGGACCCGATTCATTGTCAGGAATGCAATAAGAGATCACACAAACTCCCTTTGTTTTGTGGGTATCAGTCAATCGGAGAACTTTCTGATTGCTATAGTTTTTAAAGCTATGGATTTTAAACAACAGGATAATATATTAAACTCAACTAAAACATGACTTCTAAAAATGATAGAGTTGCAGTATTTGCTGCTCTTCTGGGTTCCCACAGCACTGCGCACATGACTTTCTGTGGCACTTACCACATTTGCTGTTACTTAGTGGATGCACATCTGGCTCTCCCAGCCCTGTGACCCTGGCAGACAAAGAGTTCTGGCTTTGTCCTAAAACCCCCTGCCCCTGCCGCAGTGTCTCACATGCCTGGTACCCAGAAAAGGGGTGTTGGATGCATGAGTAAACATTTCATATGCTTCACATCAAAAAACCAAATGAAAACTGAGTACTTTATTTGTATTTCATTGTCTCTTTAAAATCCTGAATGTTAAATTGTGGTACCATGTATTCCATGTGGAATACTTAGGAAAAGTTTGTCGATGATAATGAAATCAATGATTGAAATCTCCCTTACCTCTCACTAGTTTTGTGAAGATACTTTAGTTATGCAAATTCTAAATTGACAACAGCCAATAGATTTCTCAGGCTTCATGGTACAAATTTTTGAGGATTCAATTGCAGTTTGATACCTATCAAACATAAAGTCGACAGTGTCTTTTCAAGATAATAGTGTGGCCAATGTCCCTTTTGAAAGAACATACTCATCTACCCCTAAAAGGCTGTGGCCATGGGAGAGAAGACTGGCCTCATCTTCTGGCAGCCTAGGGCAGAGGAATGATCAGAGTTGCGTGTGAACCAGTTGAAAGGTTACTCTGTTTCAGGAACGAAGGGATCAGGATTAAGTCACACGGAAAAGCTTCCAAAATACATAGATTCCAAAAACTGTTGATTTCAGGACGGATTTTTTTTTTTTTTTTTGCAGACTTGCACATTCCACATGAAATTTTTTACTTGCTTTTCAGAAGTCAGGAATGTCTGGGTGCACTTGGAGCCTCACAGAGGAATAAGCAAGTGCACACTCCCTCCAGCACTGGGGCCTTGTGACATGTGTCAGTGTAATGCAAAAAAAAGAGTGGGAAGTAGTGATGAGGAGGGAGTAGTGTGGGAAAGTGCAGGGAGAGACACTCTTGAGGGGGAAGCACACTTTCCCAATGGTAAGGGCAGAGCAGCTGAGCAGACAGATACTCAATGTTAAAAGAAGGCCACACACTAAGATCTCTACCCAGGAGACATATCTAGTAAAAGGTTCTCTGTGTCGAGCGACACATTCATGTGGTCAGGTACATCATGAAGGAACGTACCAAATCAGTGGAATTAGGTGAATATGACTCCCTGAGCAAATAGAAATGTCACAGGTGCCAAGAATCCTAAACAAAGGCATGATAAAGAGGGAGACACCGTGTAGTCAGGACAAGCTTATGATTGAAAGAGAAAGGAAGAAACCAGTATGGCTTCTGTACAGAAATAACATTTGAGAACAATGTGATGAGCCCTCTTTACTTATTTCCTTACTAATCACAATGTGCACAGTGACAACGAGACGTACTGCTTTGATCCCTGTGCCACAGGAAAGTTGCCCAAGGCCACACAGGTAGTCAGTGGCAAGGTGAGATTCTAAGTCTGACTGTAGAGCCATGACGTCTAATCTCGAAAAAAGAAGGGCTTGTGCCAAAAGACACAGGGTGTCTATCAAACCTGCAGCTTTTATTTCTCCCATGGGCACACTCCCAAAGGTGAGTCCCCAAGGTCTTTTCTGCCTTATCTGTGGGTAATGCTGTGTGGACAAAACCCTCACATGAGAGCAGGCAGAGTGCTCTCTCCTGGTGACCCTGCACCCATCTGGGTTATTCATGGGAGCAGCAGTCTCCTGCCTTAGTCGCCCCCCTTGCTCCTCACTTTCAGCTGAACTATGTGTGTGTCCAGAGCAGGTAGGAGGGGGCAAGAAGAAGATTTAATAGGCACCCACCAGGTGAGGCAATGTGTCAGGGCAATACAGGGTGGGGTATTTCTGCTTCCAGCTAGGATGCAGAAAATCACAAGGGACCATTGCTCCCACACTAACAACTTTACATACCATTTTTTCTAAATTTATCAGATTGCTGAGGACACAAAGAAACCTAAGTGAATGAAGTCCAGAAAGGGACAAGTACTGCCTGGGAGAAAAAAACTGGTGGCTGCTTTCATCCCTGGCATAGAGACCTATTAACCTCTTTCTTCCCTGTGAAATGGGAGCTCTGGCAAGTGCGAGGGGGCAAGGGCTGAAGGCTGGGGGCCAGGAGAAGAGGAGAGAGGAAATCCGCCAGCACCCTTGCAAAGCACATGAGGCCTTCACCAAGTGCACCGCACACTCTCCAAAGAGAAGCCTGGGCTGGGCAGCAGAGGGGAGAAAGAGATGTCCCAAGAAGCAGAGAGCCAGGGGTGGGGCTGGGGAGAAAGCGAAACTCCCCAGCAACCCCACATGCTGGCAGCAGGCCCATAAAGCTGATGTAGGGCCCACACGACTGTGAAAGCCTACGCTGGGCTGTAAGGCACAAAGTGATTTCTGATGTCTCCCAGGTGCTCAGGTGCTCAGCCTTGCTGAAAGGAAAGTCCTGATCCTGGTTTCAGAACCTCTGAAGACAGGGGAGAACCAACCCCAGAGCTGCACAGTGCCCAGAACCAGCCTGATGACAGGTTGGATTTATTCATTCCTGTGTTGGGGGTCACCAAGACCACCTTCAGGCCCAATGACTCAGTAAGAGGATTCACAGGACTTAGCATGCATTTGTACTCATGGCTATAACTTATTATAGCCAAAGAATACAAAGCAAAATCAGGGAAGAGGTATATGAGGCAAAGACTATGGGCAAACCAGGTGCAAGTTTCTAAGACTCCTGTCCCAAGGGAGTCACATAGGACACACATAACTCCTCAGCAACAAATTGTGACAACTCATGGAATGTTGCCAACTAGAGAAGCCCATTTGAGGCTCAGTGCACAGGGTTTGTATTGAGGGCTGATAACGTAGGTACTCTCTGTCCGGCATATACCAAAATTCCAGACTCCGAGAGGCAGGCAGGTATTCGACATACGTTATATTGTTTGTACAAATAGTTCAGACAGAGTAAGCTCCTCTTATCTGCTAGGGGCTGGGAACTCTCCCGAAGTCCACACTGTTGGACGCCAGCCAGGGCCCAAGCTTGTAAGCAGGTTTCCAAAGGACAGCAGTCAAGCTTGCTAGGTTGACCCTTTTCTATACAATCCCCCACACTAAAAATATTCACTTTCCCAAAGTCAACTGTTATTTACCTCAATCTCTACTATTTTTTTCACATATAGTATCTGGCATTCAATTAAAAATTATGAGACATGCAAAGGAGCAAGAAAATGTGACCTAGCATCAAGAAAAAAGTCAATGGTTCTGATGCACAGATGGCTCAGATGTTGAGATTATTAGACAAAAAAGTAAAATAACTGTTATAAATACGTTGAAGATAAATGTATCTAGGAGAAAAGGTGGAAAACGTGTGTAAACAGATGATAAAATGTTGCAAAAGAATAAAAACTATAAAAAAAAGAATCACATGTTATGTGGGAGGCTGAGGCAGGAGGACTGTTTGAGCCCAGGAGTTTGAGGGCAAAATAGCGAGATCCTATCTCTTAAAAAAAACATGAAGATGCTAGAAATTTTTAAAAGACATCAAAAATGAGTAACTCATTTGATAGTCTTAATAGCAGATTTAATATAGCATAAGAAAGGATAAGTGAACTTGAAGAAAGGTCAGCAGAAATCATACAAACTGAAACACAAAGCAAAAGAAGGACTAGAGAGAGAGAAAGACCATCTGAATGATGTGAGGTAATGTAAATCTATGTGTTAACATACATGGTATTACAGTCCTAAAGAGAGAGGAGAGAGCAAATGAAGCAGAAGGAATATTTAAAAAGATAATGGCTGAAAATGGTCCAAACCTAATGAAAGATATCAATTCACAGACTGAAAAGCTCAGCGAAGCCCAAGTAAGGTAAACACAAAGAAGATTATACCTAGACTTATGATGCTAATATTATGAAAATTTTTAAAAAAATTTCTTAAAATCAACCAGAGGAAAAGACCCATTACATATAGGGGGATAATGATAACAGTTAAAAACAATAGAGAAAAAAAAAGTAATGGGACAACATATTTAAAGTGATACCCCCCTGAAACATATAGCCATCAAAATATTCTTCACAAATGAAGACCAAGTGCAGACATGTGCAGACAGACAAAAACTGAGGCTTCAACTCCAGCAAAACAACATATAAGAAACACTAAAAGAAGTTCTCCAATCTACAGGAAAATGTATCAATTAGAAACCCAGATATTTAGGAGAAAAACGAAGAACACCAGAAAGGTTAAATATGTAGGTAAATTTATATTTACCATTTCAAAATTTTTTAAAATATTTAATTAAATGTTTTAAATTTTATTTCTTAATTTTTTTATTTCAGCATAATAAGGGGGTACAAATGTTAAGGTTACAAACATTGTTATTGCAAATTAATACAACCTCTGTGGAAAAGAATCTGGAGATACCTCAAACAGCTAAAAATAGAAACACCATTCGACCCAGCAATAGCATTATTAGCCATCTACCCAAAAGAGTATAAATCATTCTATTATAAAGACATCTGCACCCGAAAGTTTTTGGCAGCACAATTCACTATTGCAAGGATGTGGAAACAACCCAAGTGCCCTTCCCTCCCCCCTCGAGTCAGAGCTTCAAGCATGTCCATCCCCCGACAATGCACAACGCACTTGTAATGTACATATATAAACACATCCCCTCCCCCCACCTGCCCAACACCCGATAAATGTTTTTTGTTTTTTTGTATAACATTTTGGTTAGAATTTATAATTTTGTCTTTACTTAGCAAAGGTTAGAGGTATGCCCTTCCCTTCCACACTGTTTGGCGCATCTCTCAGATGTGGATCTGTCCCCCCAACCCCCGAATCTCTGGTGAACACCACCCTCCTTTGAGTACCATATTGAAAATTAGTCAGTACCAATGTGACGGTGAGTACATATGGAGCCCATCCCTCTGATCTTGTGTCACCTCACTTTGGATAATGGGCTCAAGCTCAATCCAGGATAATATAAGCAGTGTTAGCTCGCTGTCATTTCTTAGAATTGAGTAATATTCCATTGTAAACATATACCAAATTTTAATTATCCAGTCATGAATTGATGGGCAGTTGGGTTGTTTCTACATCCTTGCAATAGTGAATTGTGCTGCCAAAAACATTCGGGTGCAGATGTCTTTGTAATAGAATGATTTATACTCTTTTGGGTAGATGGCTAATAATGCTATTGCTGGGTCAAATGGTATTTCTATTTTTAGCTGTTTAAGGTATCTCCAGATTCTTTTCTACAAAGGTTGTACTAATTTGCAACCCCGCCAGCAGTGTAAGAGTGTTCCTATCTCTCCACATCCTCGCAACCATTTATTGCTTTGGGATTTCTTGATATGGGCCAATCTCAATGGAGTTAGATGATATCTCATTGTGGTTTTGATTTGCATTTCTCGAATGATTAGAGATGTTGAGCATTTTTTTATATGTTTTCTGGCCATTATTCTGTCTTCTTTGGAAAAGTTTCTGTTCATTTCCATTGCCCATTTCTTGATGGGGTTGTTTGATTTTTTTCTTGTTAAATCTTTTGAGTTCTAGATAGATTCTTCACTTTGTATGGAACCAGAAAAAAACTGCGTATAGCCAAAGCAATCTTAAGTAAAAAGAACAAATTGGGAGGCATCAGTCTTCCTGACTTCAAGTTGTACTATAAAGCAATAATAATTAAATCAGCTTGCTACTGGCATAAGAACAGAAGCATTGATGTTTGGAATTGGCCTGAGATTCCAGAGATGAAACCATCTGCATATGGTAACCTAATTTTTGATAAAGCAGACAAAAATATACATCGGGGAAAAGAGTCTATCTTCAATAAATGGTTCTGGGAAAACTGGGAGAAGAATGAATCAGGATCCCTACCTCTCACCTCTAACAAAAATTCACTCAAGATGGATAACAGACTTTAACCTAAGGCATGAAACCCTAAGAGTCCTAGAAGATGATGTCGGGAAAACCCTCTCAGACATTGGTCTAGGCAAAGAATTTTTGAAAAAGACCCCCAAAGCAATCACTACAGCAAAAAAAATAAATAAATGGAATCTGATCAAACTAAGAAGCTTCTGCTCAGCCAAAGAAACCATCATTAGAGCGAATAGACAACCTACAGTATGGGAGAAAATATTTGCTCTCTACTCCTCCGATAAAGGCCTGATAACAAGAATCTATTTCTTAATTTTTTAACTAAGACTTTTAAAAAATTATAGTTTCATACGTATATTTTAAATATTTTTAAAGTATTGACTGATTAAAGCAAAAAACAACATTATATTGAGGACTTTACAACATAAATAGAAGTAATATATATCACAATACAAGCACAAAGTGTAGGAGGGGAGTAATAGGAGTTACAGTGTTTTATGGTTCTTATTGTTCATTAAAAAGTACAACATTTGAAACTAGACTGTGTTAAAATAACGTAATGTCTATAGCACCACTAAAAAGAACACAAAAAGGAATAGTTAAAAGGTCAACAAATCCCAATTGACAGATATTCTATAAAATATCTGACCAGAACTCCTCAAAACTTTCAAGGTCATCAAAAACAAGGGAAGTTTGAGAAACTATCAAATCCAAACAGATCCTAAAAAGATTTGACAACTAGCATAATGTGGTATTCTAATGGGATTCTGACACAGGAAAAGGACATTAGATAAAAACTAAGGAAATCTGCATAAAATATAGACTTTAGTTAATAATTTATTAATATTGATTCATTAGTTGTAATAAATGCACCATGTTGTAACAATAAGGTAACGATACGGAAAACTGGGTGTGGGTTCTACAGAAACTCTCTGTATTACCTTCACAATTTTTCTGTAAATATAGAACTGTTCTAAAATAAAAAATTCAATAGAGGAGATAAAATGGAATACTAAAAAACACTTGGTTCACTCAAAGGAAGCCAAAAAATAAGAAAATAGGAGCAAAGAATTTACATGACAGAAAATAAATACCAAGATGGTAATCTTAAATTCAAACATATTGATGATTACATTAAATGTAAATGGACCAAGCACTCTAATAAAAGGGCAGTGATTGTCAGACTGGCCTCACACAGGTACATAATGCACATACATGCATACAGGCACACACACAGATACAAACAAAATTGAGCTATATGCTATTTATAGGAATATACTTTAAATATAAATATTCTAGTAGGGTCTTTCTTCACAGTTCAAAACCTAGTGCAACGTCTAACAGATTATACCCCGTGGAGCCCCTACATCAGAACCACACGGGAAAGTGTTTGAGTCCAGGACGCTAGGCTAGGTTCCAGGCTTACTGAAACCTATCCTGGGTTTAGTAAACCTATTACGTGCACATTTATCAGGCGGTTATGATGTTGACTAAAGTTACAGAAAAACTAATCTGGTAGAAAGGGTGGCAAGAGGCCACAGCTTCTCCCTATAAGAAGAAAGCCCCCCCCCCCCCCCCCCCCCCCCCCCCCCCCCCCCCNAAAAAAAAAAACCCCCCCCCCCCCCCCCCCCCCGCCCTGCAACTCTCTTTATGAAAGAGCAAACCTGAGCTCCTCCCCAAGAATGGCCTGAGCAGGGATAATAGGACAAGTCTGCTCTAAGGGGTGAGGAAACATTCCTTCTGGTCTGGTTCCTCAAAGCAACTCCTCCTTCAGAGCCCTTGAAATAATTATACCACAGTTCATGTTTTTCAAATAAAGAAACAGTGGCCCAAAAAGGCAAAGGGATCCCTAAAGGTCAACTAGTTAGTGAGAATCAGCATCCATATTTTGACCCTAACCTGCCTAACTCCAAAGCCAACAGCTCTAAACAATAACAAGAAAAAAGTAAAATAACTTTGGTATCTGAAAATATATAAAAAGGAAAACATAACACCTGGGGAAATATATTTATAGTGATTAATCTGCAAATATAACTTAATCTCACCAAAAAGAATATAAACCATCCTCAGGCTTGTTTTACTCTCCTTTAGTTCTTTTGGGAAATGGGATTATTTTTAAGAGATAGGAGAAGAAACAAGAGCCAATAAGTTTTGATCTCCTACCTGGTACCATATACTATACCCACCGCTCATAAAAATGGTATTGCTTTTAATATCTCCAACACCAGGAGAGAAATACTACTACCAGCATTTTACAGACAATAAAATTTGTATAAAGAAGGTCAATAACAGCTACAAGTGGCACAGCCAGGAATTGAGCCTTCATTTGTCTGGTTTTAAATGCTGTGCTTTGCTACAAGACCTCAGAGAAAATCTCAGATATTTTCAAATGTCAAACAGAATCTTAATGAAATTCCAAAAGGCAATTGCTCACTATCTTCATAGAATGATATCATAGGTGAGAAATATGTTCACATTCTGCTTTGACTTTGGATAACTTCCAGAATATCATTTTTATTTACAATGTTGCTACTTTTTAGTTAAATTACTGGATAGGGAAAGCATTTAATTAACATATGCCCCCCCTATCTACCTACTTCCAACTCTCACCCACCCACAACAGGTAATGTTGCCTGCAGAGGCTTGAAAGCAAATATAAGTAAACACAAATATAGATTTGCCCTTTTTTAACCTTCCTTTTCTCCCTTTGGCAAGTATCTTAAGTATCTTTCTATAGCAGTGGGCAGAGAGCTTCCATATTCTTTCTTGTAGCCACAGAGCATTGTTGTTTGAATGCCCATAGTCTATTTAACCTTTATCCTTATTCGTGGACATTTCAGTTGTTTTTAATGAGTAACCCTGCACGGTCACCAATTTCATATATCTATAAGCATATCTATAGGATAAATTCTTACAAATGGTAATGCTGACTCAAAGGGTAGATGAATTTGCAATTTTGACAGAGTCTGCCAAACTGACCTCCATGGGGTCATGGACACTAAAGTACCCCCAGCAACGTATGGGAATGGCTGTCTCTCACAGCCTTAACATGGAGCGTGCTACCAAACTTGTGAATGTTTACCAATCTGATAAGTGAAAAATGGCATCTTAGTGTAGTTTTACTTGATTTTTTTTTAATTATTAGAGAGCTTGGGCATTTTATCATATACCCAAGAGCTATGTCCTTCTCTGTGATATGCTACTTTTTGGAACCTTTGCATATTTTTCAATTGAGTTATTGGTAGCAGTTTATTTTAATATGAGATAATGATTCATAAAATAAGACAAATATTAAAGAGCCAATATCATCTGCAAATAAAAATAATTCTAGATGGTCAATATTTTTTCTTGGATTTTGAAAAGTATCATCTTGAAATACTATTCTCAGGCTTTGACATTTTAACAAATATACTACCGTGTTTCCCTGAAAATAAGACCTACCCATAAAATAAGCCCTAGCAGGATTTCTAAGCATTTGTGCAATATAAGCCCTACCCTGAAAATAAGACCTCGTGATGAGCGTGGCTTCACAGTGTATCTGCACAACCCATGCATTTGGTCACGGAGCAGTAAAGAAGATGAGCAGTCCTTCTCATCTGCCCCATGAGAGCTCTATTGCTCGACATGAGAGACTGGGGCTAATGGTTCTAAAAGAAATAGAGTCACAAGAAATTCAGGATGGAATTCGGGGTTTGGAGAGTTATGATGATGTTCCAGAAGAAGACGACTTAACTATATTTGAATAAATGTAGATTGTTGTACCGTACTTAAAAAAAAATTACACATCCCCTGAAAATAAGCCCTAGGGTGTCTTCTTGAGGAAAAATAAATATAAGACCCTGTCTTATTTCAGGGAAACACGGTAAGAGAAATCTAGCATAGTTTCCATGAACAAATAGGCCAATCAATTAAGCTAGCAAGCAATCTGGGCAGGGTGGCAGAGTGATCCAAAATAGCTAAAAAGGTAGATACGAAGAACCACTATTGTACAAGGTTGTGACACAGACCATAACCAGACTATCCTCTGACACTCATGTATTTCTCTCCTCTCCTCCCCTCTGCTCTTTCACTGACACTACCCACCCCAAACTCAATGTCTCGCATGGCAGGAAAGAAAACAGCATAACTATTGAATGTTTTTAAGGGAATCAGTAATTAAAATCCAATTTACAGGTTGTCATAAATCCCAGTGAATTAACCATATTTAGTGAGTATTACCAAACCTAGTATTTAGTGAGTGTCCCTTTTAAATGAAAAGATAAAATGTAACCTAAACATTTGTACCCCTATAATATGCTGAAATAAAAAAGAAAAAAATATACAGTCACTTTGATCATGTGCAAGGAGACTGCCACTGAACCAACCAGCCCTGTCATGGAGAACACTTCTATCAATAGAGTTATGGGTTTGAGCAAGCCTAACAGAGACAGAGAGGGAGAACGAGAGAGACAGCGCACGAGTGCTCCACATGATGATTCCTACCTGTTGATCACACTGCCTTAAACAATGGTACGTGGATTTACGTATTTGCTAGAAAAGCAAAGAGTTGAATAGCAAGATGGAAGGATCAAGCCTATTTCAGTTAGAGAATCCTGGCTCAGCAGCAGTTCATCTTGTCCAAGTATCTTCTCTGACACCCCTTAAAGGCTGAAAGTGTCAATTGCACTCTAGGGAATGCATTTGAATTGCATCTGCAAGAAGAACATATTCACTATCTGTGAATTATCTGTGGTTTGATGGGCTGCACTCAGTGTTTTACAGCCCTTTTAGATGATATGGAAATGCTTTTGCCATGAATATGTCCATTGTAGGGTTCCTTATGAGAGCAAAAACCAGGAATGAACGAACTATCCAATCATGACAGGAATGGTTAATAACACTATGATAATCATCCTGAAGCAGCCATTAAAAGCAGTTTATAAATATACTTTCATAAAATGACAAAATGCCTATGTAATACTGATAAAAAAAAAAGGCAACATTTATAATTGCATACGGGGTCTCCTGCCTTGCCTTTGACTGGGAGAGTATTCTAATACCAAACCATCTGGCCACTCATCTAAGCCACATTCTCCAATAGAGTTTCATCAACAGTAAAGTGAGGCTTAAATAGCCATCAAAAAACTTGCATTTATATTATGACTGCAATAACATATAAAAAAATTAAAAAATCAAATAACCCTGTTAAGAAGTGGGCAAAGGACTTGAACAGAAACTTTTCTAAACAAGACAGAAGAATGGCCAACAAACATGAAAAAATGCTCAACATCTCTAATCATCACAGAAATGCAAATCAAAACCACAATGAGATATCACGTAACTCCACTGAGAATGGCCTTTATCAAAAAGTTCCCAAACAATAAATGCTGACGTGGATGCGGAGAGATAGAACACTCCTACACTGCTGGTGGGACTGCAAACTAGTTCAACCTCTGTGGAAAGCAATATGGAGATACCTTAAAGCGATATAAGTGAATCTACCATTTGATCCAGCAATCCCATTACTGGGTATCTACCCAAAAGATCCAATGACACTCTACAAAAAAGACACCTGCACTTGAATGTTTATAGCAGCACAATTCATAATTGCAAGGCTGTGGAAACAGCCCAAGTGCCCATCAATCCAAGAATGGATTAATAAAATGTGGTATATGTATACCATGGAGTACTATTCAGCTCTAAGAAACAATGGTGATGTAGCACATCTTGTATTTTCCTGGTTAGAGCTGGAACCCATACTACTAAGTGAAGTATCCCAAGAATGGAAAAACAAGCACCACATATATTCACCAGCAAACTGGTATTAACTGAGCAGCACCTAAGTGGACACATAGGTACTACAGTAATAGGGTATTGGGCAGG
>VSMD01064746.1:0-14477 GCA_008750895.1 Mirza zaza | reverse complement strand
TGTTTATATAACTTTTAAGTGCTGATTTTTTTTTTTTTTTTTTGACAGAGTCTCACTCGGGTTGCCCAGGCTAGAGTGAGTGCCGTGGCGCCAGCCTCGCTCACAGCAACCTCCAACTCCTGGGCTCAAGCGATCCTCCTGCCTCAGCTTCCTGAGTAGCTGGGACTACAGGCCTTTGCCACCATGCCCCGGCTAATTTTTTCTGTATATTTTTAGTTGGCCAATTAATTTCTTTCTATTTTTAGTAGAGACGGGGGTCTCGCTCTTGCTCAGGCTGGTCTCGAACTCCTGAGCTCTAGCGATCCGCCCGCCTCGGCCTCCCAGAGTGCTGGGATGACAGGCGTGAGCCACCGCGCCCGGACTAATTTTACTATTTTGAGTAGAGACGGGGGTCTCGCTCTTGCTCAGGCTGGTCTCGAACTCCTGAGCTCAAGCGATCCTCCCACCTCGGCCTCCCAGAGTACTGGGATGACAGGCGCCCAGCCTCAACGTTCTAAAAAAAAAAAAAAGAACCATTCCCCAAGTTCTGCCTTTGGATAAAGCAGACCTTTTTTTTTTTTTCCTTGCTAAATTCTTTTATTATTTCTAATCCTGGGTTTGTAGATTCTTGAGGTTTGTTCACACATTCGATCTGCCACTATAGTTTTTTTTTTTTTTTTAATTTCTTTTTATTTTTCATTTTACGGATACATCAGGGTTGGGCATATTTAATGAGTCTGCATGGTATTTTGATATAAGCCTTCCATCACCTCGAATATTTATCATTTCTCTGTGTTGGGAACATTTCCAAATGGACTCTTCTGGGTATTTTGAAGTAGACAATACATTATTGTTAAAAAGCAAACTTTTTCTTTTTAAAGGAAGACAGCCTTGAGATTAAAGGCCACCCCCAGATAGATTACATCAGCCCCTGTGCTGAGGCTGCACGGCACCCCGTAACTTTATCAGGGCACACCCCACCTTCTTGGCATCCTTTAAAAAAAAAGAAAATCACACTTCACCAGTTAACTGTGAACAGCAGGAACACAGGAATGACGTGTTCTCTTTGGTTTCCAGAAAGCACATTCCCCTCCCAGAGACCATGCTCAAAAGGAAAAAAAAATTACAGAAGAAATGCCCATGTTTTCTTTTTCTTCTTCTTCTTCTTCTTCTTCTTCTTCTTCTTCTTCTTCTTCTTCTTCTTCTTCTTCTTCTTCCTTCTTCTTCTTCTTCTTCTTCTTCTTCTTCTTCTTCTTCTTCCTCTTCCTCTTCCTTCTTCTTCCTTCTTCTTCCTTCCTTCTTCCTTCTTCCTTCTTCTTCCTTATTCTTCTTCTTCCTTCTTCTTCTTCTTCTTCCTTCTTCTTCTTCTTCTTCCTTCTTCTTCCTTCTTCTTCCTTCTTCTTCTTTCTTTTTTAAAAAGCCTCCACTTTTTCCTTACACCTGTAGGGCCAACTCCAGGAACAGATGTGCTGCAAATTCAGGGGTTCTAGCTACCTTATAAGTGGCGGGGATGTGTGCAGAAATCCCCTTTTAAAAAATATCCTTTGGGAGTTAGGTTACTTCTTTGGAGTCCAAACTCTGTTAAAGAAAAAAAAATATATATATATATATTCTTTGGCACTCATTAAAGCATGGGAGTTAGGTTACTTTGGAGTCCCAACTCTGTTAAAGAAAAAAAAAAAATATATATATATATATTCTTTGGCACTCGTTAAAGTGTAGACAAGAAGACTTCATTCCGGTCACGGGGTTGAGTGGATGCCCAGTGGGGCGGCAGAGTGGCCCCAGCTGCAAATACGGGAAGGGAGGGTGTAGGTTTATAACCAAGGGGCAGGGCGAGGGCATCCGCAGAGGGAAATTGACTAACAGGAGACCCCAGGGGGCAGGGGGTTCAGGCCAGGGTGACCAGATGCCACCTGGGTGCAGGTGAAAGAGGATGAGGAACCGACCCAGATACCCAGGGTGGGGGCTTCTTGCCAGAGCGATCTGCAGGCTCTTGCTAATGCAGCATTTCACAGGGCCGTTGCACGCCTGGGCCTGGGAGGAGGTTCGGGAGGCTGGCTAGAGCTTGACCAAGCAGAGAGTCTCTGTCACCTCTCCTGTCCTGTAAGGCTGCAAGTTAAATACTGACATTCTGTCAGTACTGACAGGTCATTTCTTTTGTGAACTAACATGAAATCTTAAGGCTCCCTCCTTACCGGCTGACTGAGTGGACCCCCCTCCTGGCCAAGGGGACGCCCCAAAACTGAGTTGCTGGCCACAAGGAGGGAGGTCAGACCTGTCTTTTCACAAGCCCCTCATTCTTGGGGACATCCTTGGTGACTCACTGGCAGGCTGAGGCTGTGCAGGTCACTCCTGCAGGTCCTCGGTTTACACAGCTCATACATGTCGGGTGGTGGCTTGTCTCTGATTAACACACTTCCTTATTTTAAAACATCGCAAGCCTTTAGACAAAGCTTCATGTCTTTAACCAATTATAACTCAAAGAGTCTTTAAACCCACCTGTAACCTGTAAGACGCTCCCCCCCTTTGAGATGTGCCACCTTTTCGGGCCAAACCGATGTCCCCCTCCCACACATTGATTTATGACTTTCCCTGTGACCCCTGTCTTCCCTGAAATGTGTGAAACCAAACTGTGGCCCAGCCACGGCCAGTCCACCCACTCAAGGCGTCCTGGGCGGGGCTCCAGGCCGTGGCCCTCAAATTTGGCTCAGAGTAAACCTCTTTAAAATTATTTTTACAGAGTTTGGCTTCTTTTCTGTTAACACTTGTGATGCATTTCCCTGGCCACGAGTTGCAAAAAAACGAGCATATCGAGCGTGCAGCAGGTTCTGTGAGCGGAGGGGAAATGGAAAAAGGCCTCCCGAGAAAGCAGCTGCTGCTGTCTGCAGACCTCGGGAAGAAGGAGGCAGAGTTGAGCCCCAGGACTCCAATAGTGACATAAGGAGGGGCCAGCCAGGGGCCGTGGGAGAGGGAGTTGGCTGAGCTGGAAGGGGCTTGCCTTTATCTCAGGGGACGCCTGCAAGTCTGGTCTTTGAGGCTTGGCTCAGATAAGGGGCCTCCTCAGGGGCGCTTTGCAACGTGCCAGTTAAAGTTCAAACCTGCCCCCACCCCCAGACCCCAGGGTCTGTGTCTTTATGTGAGATTTGCAAACAGGTTTGAACATCTGCAGCTGGCCTGACCGGTTAGACAAGCAAGTAACCGGAGAACTCACTCGCTCCAGTCAGCGGCAAGAACCACCCCCATTTCACACTCCCTCCGGGTCTGCTTTGGGCGTCCCAGAAACCAACATTCCTCCTTGGTGCTTCAGTCACCAGAAGAGGCAGGTGGGAGCCCAGGAAGCTCGTGCACAGGGGGTTTCTGCACCCCCAGATTTTCCTGCAGGCTCCATCTCACCCTGGTTGCATCCTTCTGCTAACGATTTTTAAACAAAAGCTCCAAGTGCAGGCAAGTCAGCTCAAGCATTCAGACTAGGGAGATTCTGCAGAGGCCAATTATGCATGCAGTGGCGGATCATAAATCCACTGTACTGTACGTTCTTGAATAAGCTGCAGCATTGAGACACTCGGTTGTTTGCAGACGTGAAGACAACTGTCTGACAGGGACCTTAACTCACACCCTTTATCTGAATTAACTCGATTAGAGACCCAGATGTCAGAGCTAACGCTACAAGACTTTCCAGAAGAAAGCAGAGGAGAAAGTCTTATTTGTTCTGTTTTGGCTTTAAAAAAGACTTTTTAGATAAGACACCAAAAGCCAGATCCATTTAAAGAAAAAAAAAAAAAAGCTTGATAAATTAGTTTATCCAATTTCAAAGCTTTTATACTTCATTAAGAAAATGAAAAGCGCTAGGGTGGAAAGTTTAGGAGGTGGGTGGAGAAAGACTTCTCAGGCAGAGATTAGGGTGGAAAGAAGAGGTTTATTTACTTTTCCCAGGGTCGGGGGATCAGGACTAGCACAGAGTGGAAAAGGAAGAGCATGCTGACCCCCAAACCCAGCTATTGAGGCTTTTTAAATGGGGTTGTAGACTGGCAGGGTACAGTGGAGAAACTGCCGCATCCAATCCTTCCTTTCTTCTTGGCTGCAGGTAGGTAAAAACTGCCAGGATGTCAGAGTCCAAGAGTCGGTTTTCCTGCGTTTCCTTGGAGAAACGATTATCCCAGAAGACGTGACCCTGTCTTAGAGATATAGGTGAGGCTGTAGCTCAGTCTCTGGCTGTTGACTCAGGAACTCCTGAGACTGTAAAAAGCAGATCCTCAAAGCAATTTCGAAAGGGAGAGATTTACGTCTCTCTTCCGTGCATTCAGCTCTTTTCAGAGGTTGTGCAGAACAGAACTCCTGCAGGTGCCTGCTATCGAGAGAACTCACAGGAGTGATCTTTAACTGTTCCTGGGGAAATCAGGCATTTCCCTGTTAGTTTCGCAAGGCCGCCTGCCCCTTTCGAAAAGATGAGACAAGCCCCAGACAGGGGGAAAATAGTTGCAAATCAATACTTTATAATAAGAAGGCAAACGACCCAATGAATAAATAAGCTAAAGATACAAACAGATTTTTGTTTTACTGAAGAAGGTCTATAAGCACCTGAAAAGATGTCCTGTAGCCACTAGTCATTAGAGAAATGCAAACAAAAGCCACCATGAGACACCACCTCACGCTCACTAGGACGGCTGGGATCAAAAAGACAGACATTTCCAAGCATGGGTGAGAATCTGGGGAAACTGTGCGAATAACTCTCATCGCACGTCGGTGACCTGGAGGCTGGGGCAGGTGCGGCCACTTTGGAAAATTCTTTGGCGGCAACGCAAAATGGTAAACATAGAGTCACCACAGGAGGCAGCATTTTGCTCTAAAATGCACACCCAGGAGAAATGAACGTGTGTGTCTGCACAAAAGCTTGTGCACACGGCTCTAGTCACAGTAACCGAAATGTATAAATAACTAACGCAAGGTGTGCACGGGTAAACAAAAGGCAGTCTGTCCGTGAAATGCGACATTATTCAGCCACAAAGAGTCAGAAGTTCAGACACGTGAAATGACACGAATGAATCTCAAAAAAAAAAAAAAAAAAAATGTGCCAAGTAAAGAAGCCAGATACAAGAGCCTGCATAGTGTGTGATTCCATTTCTGTGAAATGTCCAGAAAAGAGAAATCTATAGAGACGAAAAGTCAGCAATTGTACTTATCTGGGGCTGTATAAGGCAGGAAAGAGAAGTTAACTATAAATGGGCCTGAGGGGTTCTATTTGGAGCCGTGGAAATATTCTAAAGCTAGATTATGGTGATGGCTGCAGAATTCTGTAAAATAATTGAGTTGTATACTTTATATATAAATTAAATGAAGTTGATGTTATAAGTCCAGTTGGCTTTTACGTGGATTCACAATGCGCTTTGCTTTGTCAAGTCTCTTAACAGGGTGAGGATTGGCAAACAGCCCACTGTGACGGATATTTCTTCCTACCTTCTTTTGATACTGTTGGGGCCCAAGGCGCACCACCCCAAAACATGACTGAGTGAAGACAGAATATGCCAGCCCCAAAATACACTTCTCTGGCATCATTTGAGCTGGTTATTGGGAGAAACTGCAGACACAGGAGTAGGTCTCCAAAGATGCCCTTTTGCAAGAGAAGTTGACATCTGGCAAGAAAATCTGTATCATTAAAAGGTCTGTATGCAGAAGAGGGCTGCTCTACACAGCTTTCATTGACCGAGAGACTTTTTATCTGCGTGACATGGCAACCTTTATTCACCATACAATTCCCCACCTGCACAAGAAGCCCCAGACTCTGTCTCTTCTTGCAGCTCAAAATACTGTATAAGCTTCAACCATACAGTCTCAAGTGTTTTCTGTGGGAGTCCGACGTGTGTGCACGTATTTAAAATGGTTTTCCTCCCGTTAATCTGCTATATATCAAGTTAATTCGCAGCCCCGTCTGAGAACCCAGAATCGTGGAGAAAAGACATTTTTCCTTCCCTAACAATACTGAGTTGACCAGCTTGCTTCTTCCAAGCCTTGCAAAGAAAGACATTCATTAATAGGTTTGTCGTGAGTGTAGTTAAGACGGGCGAACCGAGCCGCTGTCTAAATTTCAATTTGTAACTAGGTTTTGGATGTAACAAATGTAACAAAAATAGTGTAACAAAATAATGTAACAAAATAGTGTGACAAAACAATGTAACAAAATACTGTAACTTATTTTTGTTAAGTTACGCTAACAAAACATGGGATGTAACAGATGTAACAAAAATAAGTTACATTAACAAAAGTAACTTAACAAAAAAACTTAACAAAAGTTAAGTTTTTAACTTAACAAAAATAATATATGCAACAAAATAATGCAACAAATAGAGCTACCGTTTTGCACGCCTCTCAGGTGGATAGAGTTTTGTAACCAAGGTCTCATGAACATAAAAAGAGGGAAAAAATATTTTGTAAAGGGTTTGTGACGGTCATACCTTGGAGCATGTTCAGCCACCTTCCTGCCTGGCTAGACGTCACCATGAGTAAGTTACACGTGAAACGTTTCCAAAGATAATATTTGCACGTTGGCTTTGTGAGCGAGTGGCGACAGGATAGTCTCCCAAAGCAAGGCAGGGAAGATTCCATCGTCTCTGCCACTGCGATGATTTTTGAGTGCATGGAAAATACTGGGTTGCGAAGAAAGGTATTTCACCCCAGATCTCCCAGCAAGTGAAAACATGCGGCCCTTCTGGCTTCGTCTGAACACTAGGGACTCCTCATGCGAAGTAAAGATGATGAAAAATCTTGACTTTTTTTTTTTTTTTAAGGAAAATCATCAGTGTTCCATAAAATAATACCAAGGACTGTAGCCAAGAGCCTCTGCCTACCTAAGTAATTGCAGGAGTTATGAGTAAGATATTAGCATCGATACAACGTGTTACCCAGCCTGAGGGTTAGTGTTGTTCCGTGGTATAGGATTTTTCTGGCTGGAGCCAGACGATGTTTTTCTCCATTGCATTTCTTCTCGTTTCCCTTCTCTTTCCGGCAAAAAGGAGAGACCACGTGAGTGACCTCAAGAATCACAAGTAACAGAAGCGGATTCATGTGAATTCTTTCTCCAGTTCAACAAAACAGACATTTCTGGTGAGGAACTGCACACAAACCCCTTTTAACGTCCTAGAGATGTCTGTGAGAACATCCGTGTAAAAGGCAGCCTCCTGCTTGTGTTGGAGCTTGTGGAAGAAGGAACTCGCACTGTAGCTACCAGTTTGCCCACAGCCACCCAAATTAAAAACCTCCATCCCCTGCCCAGCTGTTCCAACCTCAATCCAAGATCTCTCTGGTCCACTCCAATGTGTAGCAGTTACCAATCGCTGTGTAACAAATGACCCCAAAGCCCAGCAGCATTAAAAAAAAAACATGCTTTCTGTGAGTCACAAGCATGAACTTGGCTCCATCAGGGTCTGTCTTGAAGCTGAATTCAACGTGTTAGCAAGGCAACGGTCATCACAATTTTCCGTTGGAAATAGGGTCTACTTCCAAGCTCACTTGGTGGCAATTCGGTCTCTTGCAGGCTCTTGCAAATCCCTTACCGAATGACAAAGACAAGTCGCCAGCAAGACCCAAGTCACACTACTGTGAACAGAATCAATTTGCACTGTTTAGAGTGTAGATTTTTCAAAATCCTTTAGGAAGACTCATGTCCTAAAAATTCACATTATTTATTTAGCATGCCCTTCCTCTAACACTATTTATAGGACAGGACAGGTAGATAATCTTTTTTTTCCTAAAATTAGCTTCAGAGACTCACGGGCATCTCGCCCACACCTGGTGTGGATCCGTAGAGAGGTGTGGCTCTTGGGAGGGCGTGAAGTGGGGTGACCCCGAACCCTGTCTTTTTCCAGCCATCCTCCCACAGTCCCGGAAAGAGAGCTGCCGTTCTCTACCTGGTCCTCACAGCTCTCTCAGGAGCTCAAGAATGGATTGTTCATGCTGGAAGTGCCGTGTGGACCCTCCCAAGTTCCAAGCAAAGTTTAACCAGATTTTTAAGAAGATCACAGACCAGGGAATTAGTGTGTCTTCTGTATTAGCTTTTACTGCACCTTTAGTTCCATAAATCCAGGTGGCAATAAGTCCACTGGGAAAATGCTGATCATTTCCGAAGGACCGTATCTAACGCGGACACAGATGTAAGTTTTGAGTTTCACTGATACGCCCCATTGACAGCTAAAGCGGTCAGGCAATTAATATAAAATAACAATCTGATTGAGTTTAGGAAATTGTCTCTGAAACGATACGCACGTCCATACTCAAAAACACACCCTCCATGGCATAGTGTATTCTCAGGGTTATAACTGGTCTTTTGCTCTGCAAGCCAGGAACCAGTGCCGGCCAAGAACAAAATCTTCACCTGCAATAACTTTGCCCATTTGCTGAGGTTTCCTTCTGTCTGCTGCCTAAAGGTCTGCAACTCACAAAACGGCTTTTGTCTTTTTCTCATTTTACTTGCAATTTTCACCACCTTATGAAGTTTTTTTTTTTCCATTGCATTTTCTTGTTTTTCCACTTTATTCCTCTCATTTTCCTTCTCCTTTCTTTCCTTTTATTTCTCCTACTCAGCCTATTTCTTTTTCTAGTAAATTCTTTCCTCTCTCCTGCAGATTTTGCCATTTTTGCTTTCCCTTGTAAACAGCTTGCAAGAAAGCACAGAAACTAGGATTAAAGGCAAAGGAAGAGCATCTAAAGGCTTACAATGTTTCATTATTACAAGCATTATTATAATTTCAAAGCAATTCTCGTTATTGTCAGCAGTTTCTTATAATTTATTCCCGTCTTGTTAATAGAGTGTAACTAAACTGCCAGCTCTTATTTTATTAATCCAGGTCTTCTTTCCTGACTTCTGTAGGGGATAACTCCCTCTGCCATTCTTCAATATTATCCATATAAAACATTTATCAGTCATCCAACTTTTCACATAAGGACTTTATTTCTCAACAGAATCTCATAGAGATTTCTCAGATTTGTAAACTTTTATAAGTTGAAGAAGAAATATTTTACTTACTTATGGTGCCCACTGCATTGCATGTTCATTACAAGAATTTTTTGTAAGAATTTTAGCATAAAATTTGAGAAAATACAGTTTTTTTTTAAAATGTAAAATCAAATGGTTTATTTAGCTTCCTTTTCCACATTGAGTCTTTATGAAATAAGATACTCTGCTGTATTTTACTTTTAAAATTAAACATATTAAAACTAGTCAAATAACCTATATTTTCTCTTAGTACATTATGATGTCTTGTGTGTTGTAAGATTAAATACCTATTAAAGAACAAATATTACCTAAAAAGAAAAAGAAAAAACATTTAGATAAATTTGTAACATGTTTATTTCATGGCAAAAGCAACAAATGAATGCACAGTGACTCAATGTCCTTTCTTATGTGGAACGTTGCCTTGCTTTTATTCACCGCGCAGTTCTGAAATATACTGTCCTTAACTAAAAGTTTGTATTATGTGAACTAAAATACAATCTTAAGCCCCCTCCCAACCCCAGCTGACTGAATGGACTTTGTCTAAAGGCTTGGGAAATTTTCAGGTAAGGAAGTCTGTTAATCAGAGACAAGCCACGGGGCATGGGCTCACAAGATCTGTTGGGGAAATTGAGGACCTGCAGGTGTGGTTTAAGCTTTGTCTTGCACAGTCTTGGGCCTGCCAATGAGTTGCAAAGGACGTCCCCAAGAAGGGAAGGGACATGACCATGCCTGTGTCGCCTCGCTTCTCATGGCCAGCAATGCATATTTTGGGGTATTTCTGGGGTGCCTTAGGTCAAGAGGTCTCTTTTGCTACCAAAAGGGGTCCGGTCGTCATCTGTGGTGTAGCGTCCCTGCAAACCTTTATCTTGCTCTTGCTCTATAATCCTGTCTTGCTGTCCCTCAATAAATGTCCCTCCTGCTTGCCTTACATTGACTGGTGTGTCTGGTCATTCTTCAGCCAAGAGCACACCGAGAACCAAGAACACAGGGCGAGATGGCCAACCCCGACGTTGCGATGTGGATTTTCCATCCCTGGGTGTTTTTTTTTTTTTCCCTCCTCGGGCTACTACGTACCGTTGGGCTGTGCAGTCCTTCAGAGGAGAAGCACCTGAGGTCACTTCCTGGCACAGCCGGGAGAAGAGTCACCAAGTGTTTCTAGAACATTCCGGGAGGAAGGTAAACAGCGAGCGGTGGAAGCAGAGGGGAAGGTGGGGACAGGGAGGGAAGGAAACTTAGCCAGTGTCCCCGGTTGGTGGAAACAAGGCCGCGCTGGGGGCTGCCCCCCCCTAAAGGGATGATTTCTTGTTCTCAGCTTTCAAGAGCACCCCACGGGCTGTGCCAAGTGATTAGCTTTACTCTCCACACGGGGAGCCATGAGGACCCGAGATGTAAGGCAAACTTTTCGTTGCATTTCATCAGATCAGAATTACTTAACACACCGAGTGCCTGTGTGAGTTGTATTCAACTCAGGCTAGCTTCGACCCCGGGGGGCCTAGTGGAGCAAAACCCTGCAGCTGGCTCGTGAAGATCTTATCCATGTTCTTACTGTCCCAGCGAATACGGACGATTTAATTCTCAAAGCGTGGGTTGATTTGCGTATAACTCACGCACGGAAAACAACGAAACCTAACGAATTAGAAAGGATCGTTTCGTTTTAGTAAAACACCGTGGCCCCCAGGAAAAAAAAAGAATTTTTTTTTTTTCTCTCTAGCGTGGCAGTCAGTGAGTTCAAAGAAGGAATGGGACCCCTCCCTGGGTTGGAGGATCTCCCCCAGTGGGTGCATAAAAGTGTAAAGAGAAACCCCGTCGAAAATCACAGAAACTGTGTGACAGAGAGAATGGCAAAACTATGTTCTGTGTCTTTAAAACATGCTCCACTCCTTTTTGAAAACTAGAACCTGCATCCCTGCCTCACGCCAGTGGTTGAGAGAGAGAGAGAGGCAGGGTGAGTCTTTTCTTATCTGTGCAGCAGGAGATGGCCTAGCCCTGACCCAATAAAAGGAGGGCCTGGGTGGAGGTCACAGGATTGTCTTCAGAGGAGATGCGATGATCACAATCATCGACCGACCGTAGCTGGACAGCAATCGCCTGAAGCTCAGAGCCCGCCCTTTAAAATTCGCTCTGTATTTCTGCTTATCAGAAGGACGATGGCAATTTCAGGCAGGCGTCTCCATCCTCCTCCTTTGCCGGCAAAGCCATAAACTTCTCCTTCCTTCTCCTCGAACCCCTTGTTCCCGTTCTTCTGATGGGGTCTGGAGGGCAAGTGCTGAGCTTGCAGTAACAACAGGAAGTGGAAAGGTGAAAGTTGCCAAAGGCTAAGAGAGAGAGAGGGAGTTAGAGCTGAACGGGTCCAGAGTTTCAGTTTTGCAAGATGCAAAAGTTCTGGAGCTCTCTTGCACAATGCACCCGACACTGCTGAACTGTACTTTTAAAATTTTTAAAACAGCTTAAGGAGGTGCGTGTAATGTTCTGTGTTTTTTTTTTTTGCCGCAACAAAACACAGAGAGAGAGAGAGAGAGACAGAGAGACCTCAGTTTCTCCGGTTTCAGCTCTTGCTCCCTCTTCCTATACCTTGCTTCCCTTTTCTATTCTTTTCTCCTTTCTTCCCTTCTTTTCACCTGCCCTCCCGTTTCGCTGAACTTTGACATATCGTAAGCATTGCAAAAGAACTCTACTGAGAGTTGCCGGGAAGGGATTGCACCAAGAGTCCCAACCAAGAGGCATAAACACAAAACAAAGCAATATCCACCTGATACAATCCCAGGGTTTGCAGTGGCTGGAGATGAAGAAAAGTGTGTCTTGGGCCGGTCTACAAGGATGTGCACGCTTCCCTTCTCCTCGCCCTGTAAACGTCTGATCCTGCCATGCCTCCCTGAGTCACCGAGAGAACGGCTCGTGTGGCAGTCAATGTGTTAAAAGAAGGAATGGGACCCTCTCTGGGCTACACAGCAGCCTAACCCTAACCCTAACCCTGAAAAACATGGGACGGATCAGAATACAGCCTGAAGCTGAAACCCCCTCCCTTTGAAAGCTCTGTATTTGTTTATTATTGGCATGATGACATTTTTAGACAGGTGTCTCCATCCTCCTCTTTTGCCAGCAAATGAATAAACGCCCCTTTCCTTCTCCTCAAACCACTTGTCCTCATTCTTCTGACATGGCCTCAGGGATGAGTGCTGAGCTTTCAGAACTTTTGAGGGACCTTCCCGTGCTCAGGTGCTCTCTGACGCACACCTGCGGAAACAAACCCTCCGCTCTACTTGGATCACTGCACGCCTTTCTTTTCAACCACATAGTCACGTAGAATCCAGGTGTCTACCACATTGATTAATATTTGCTGAATTTTTTTTTTTTTTTGAGGCAGAGTCTCACTCTGTCACCCGGGCTAGAGTGCCGTGGCGTCAGCCTCACTCACAGCAACCTCAAACTCCTGGGCTCAAGCGATCCTCCTGCCTCAGCCTCCCGAGTAGCTGGGACTACAGGCATGCGCCACCATGCTCGGCTAATTTTTCTTGACCAACTAGTTATTTTTAGTTGGTCAATTCATTTCTTTCTATTTTTAGTAGAGACAGGGGTCTCGCTCTTGCTCAGGCTGGTCTCGAACTCCTGAGCTTGAGCGATCCGCCCGCCTCGGCCTCCCAGAGTGCTAGGATTTGCTGAATTTTAAAAAATATTTCTGTACGTGTTGAGCAAGCGAACAGCATTTTTCTTTTACCTCCATGGTACTTTTCGAAACTCAAATGAATGGCAATATCTGCAAAGGTGCCAACAAGGTGTTGAGCATGAGAACAACAGCTCACGTTGGCTTGCTTACGTGGTATGGCATCTGTGCTTACGTGCTTTCTGTTTATTGTCTCATTTTATTCTCAGAAAAATCCCCTGAGTGTGCACTATTATAATCTCTAATTTATAGACAAGGCATGAGGCTGTGGGAGTTTTCTGTTTATTTGTTGCAAAGATGTTTCAGAACCGTGTTCTCCCAGGTACCAACTGGCTGTGTCTACCCAACAAAAAGTGAAGCACATTTAGAACAGCACCGTTAGAAAAAAGGAAGATCAACCTTAAAGAAATGCCCATCTGATCGCAGGTGTGAGCAGAGAATTTATAGGAGGCGTCTGGAGAATTTCCTTTTGCCAGGAAGCAAGGCAGCTGTCAAAGTCTAATGAGGTCAGTCCACAGTCAAAACAATCCACTGAGAGGGAGCCCTATGGGTAAATTTGGGATGATTGGAACATAAAAAAAAAATTAGATTGATTTTTAGATATTGAATAATCAAACATGATAGTCATACTCGTAAAAAAGACCTTGCCAGGAAGGGAAGAGAGAACAGAAAGGGTCTTTTGTACACCCTTATTCCTTAGGATTGTGGATTGGGCTGGTATCTAAGGCATCCAGTTTTTAAACCTAACCCTAACCCTAACCCTAACCCTAACCTCTGGGATGACTCTAATTTAAAAAAAAAAAATGGCCCTGTCCTCTAGGTAGCAGAGGTCTATGACATTTGAAAGAATAATTGGTTGGGTTTTCTGTGTTCAAGAATGGTGGCAGAAAGAAACCCCTTTCTGCTTCAAACTGCAGTTCCACACCGGAGCACGTCCACGCAAGGGTCTCTCATGTGCATTCGAGTTTCACCCAGTGGTGGGTTCAGCGGGAACAAAAAGACGGTAATTTGTTCTTGAGGATCTACGCAACCTTAATCCACCCTGTGCCAAGCCAATATACCTAGACATGCTTTTCTTCCTATGTCATTTCCATCTGCCCCCCCCCCAAATAATAATCTCACCATATTTCTAGAACATTGAAACTTTTTTTATAAACACTCGGTGATGGTCTAGGTCAAATCCCATCTCCCAGGGACACACTTTGTATCATTCTGAATTCCGGACACTGCGTAAGCAAAGAACATGGTGTTGGCATCATTAGGAAAGGAATATTGCTTCATATCTCGTATGCGGATGGTTTAGAAGTCATCAAAATATTCTTGAGCTCCTCAGATATTGATTTATCATATATAGCAGTGCCTGGTATACAGAGAGAATTCAATAACCATGTGGTGAGTGAATGAATGAATGAACAAATGAATGAATGAATTTGAGAAGGCAGGGCTCAGAAAATGGACAGCTTCCCTAAAGAGACCTTAGTGAGATTTCAAAGAGTAACAGATAAACAGTTCCGGGCGTTTTCCTGTGACTGGCCATTCTGAAAAATCCATCTGATAATTTAAATTTAATTGTTGAAATCGTATTCCTTCTGCCTGGCTATAATTCTGTGTTCTTTAACCGATCTCTCCCTACCCCCTCCTACTACCCTTCCCAGTCTCTACTATCCTCTGTTGTACTTTTTAGTTCTATAAGATTAACATTTTTCTTAGCAGTTCCAACTGCCTATAGCCCTGTAGGATGATTACAGTTAACAACAATATATAGTTCCAAATAGCTAGGAGGAGGAAGTCGGATGTTCTCAACACGTGGAAATCATAAAGGTTTGAGATGATGGAAAAACCAGTCAC